>PVKS010039106.1:0-17502 GCA_004027875.1 Aplodontia rufa | reverse complement strand
CCCCGTCCCGTCCCCCGCCCCGTCCCCCGGGGGCCTGCACAGGAAAGCTAGGGGCTCCCGAGGGTGCAGTGGGGTGCGGACCAGAGGTCAGGCTCCCTGTCCAGGTTCTGATCCTTTCTAGTGTGGTTGCCCAGGCCAGCTTTTCTCCCTTACCAAGTCTCAGGTTCCTCAGAGCGCAGGGTGGCCCTGGAAGCAGCAGTGAAGCCCTCACCAAGACCAGGGACTGTCATTCACCTCGTGTTGGCCCTCTGTGCCTGCTTCCAAGGTCAGAGGCTGGTGTCTGCAGGACGGGCCAGCAGAGGAGGTCTGGAAGGGGACACACATGATGTGCCCCCACTCAAGTTGCTCTGCCTGGCACTCTGCTGATGTCCCTTCATTTCATCCTGGCCACTGCCCCAGGTTGCTGTTGGTGTTGTCCCCATCCCACAGAGGAGCAGATTGAGACTCAGGGAACTGAAGGGACTTGCCCAGTCTCACAGGGAGCAGGTGGCCAACCAGGACCTGGACTCAGATCAGCTGACCCCTGAGCCCTACCCAAGCCCCAGCAGGAGGCCAGGCCTTGAGGACACCCAGACCCGGCAGGCAGATGGCGTCCAGGCCACAGAGGTAGGGTGGCACCAGCCTAGAGGAAAGGGGGCCCCAGCCTCTGCCCCTGCTTCCCTCTCCTTCCCCCTCCAGATGGGCAGCCCCTTGCGGGGGGCGGGGGTCCCCTCCACCCGCCCCTCAGCCCCTCATGCTGCAGAGTCTTTGTGGCCTGGGAAGAATGCCTCTCTTTATCTCGAGGACGCCCCTTCCCTTTGATTCTCCTCTCTCCGGCGTTTCTGCTGACCTCTGCGTGTTGGGAATCCAATTAGAGGCGCGGATGGAGAGAGTGACAGCCGCACGGAATCCCGCCTCAGCCCCTCAGAGCACGCTCTGCCGAGCTGCCAGCGTCAGGCCTGCTTGTCATGCTGGGCCCTGCGCGGGGGCTTTGTGGGGATTAGCTGCCGGGGGTGGGGCGCTGCAGATGGGAGGAGAAGTGATGCTGGTGAATGTCATGTCCCGGTGGAGCGTGGAGGAGGGGCGCTGAATCCAGCTGGGGAGAGGCGGGAAGTGGGGTGGGGGCAGGCAGGCTTGGCCAGGGGTGGGCCACCTGCAGGGGTGCTTGGGAAACGCCTTGGGTTTTTTGGTTCCCACCTAAGGGCTTGGAGGGGAGGACGGGGAACCAAGCCCAGAGCTGCCCGCTATGAAGCAGGGAACCGGAATTTCCACCCAGGATAGGATTTGGGGGCTTGATTTGATTGCAGGGTGGGCTATTGTTTCATTTGCAAAACACTTTATATATGAGTGGTGGGAGACCAAAGAAATGGGGAGGGGCTGCCACCGAGAGATGCGTAAAAAGCTCCTCCCACTACCAGCCACCAGCCTAAGAGCACAGGCTGCGCCCTTCCATGGCCACCACCACTACTGTTGCCCTCCTGGTTTACAGCTGAGGAAACAGGCTCCAAGAGGAGGCTGGCTCAGGGACATAAGGACAGTCCCTGGCAGAGCTGGGATTTCACATCCGCTCTCTCTTCAGTACCCCACCTGTCACCCTGACCTTAACCCCAGCTGCCTCGACCTCCTGAGTCAGAGCCCCTGACACCATCTCCAGGGAGGTATGAGGGGCCATCGCAGTGGATTCAGGCCCTCAGGAAAAGCCAGATGGAATATGTCAGACCCTTGGCCCAGCCCCTCTGGAAATGGCCATACAGTGTGCTAGGCCTTGGGCCAATCCTACTTGGCCTCTGCCTCCAGTGCCTAATGGGCGTGGCAAGAGAGTCAAGGAGACCCTGATGCACAGAGGATTGGAGTCTATGATAGGGCTGAGGACTGTGAGGACCATAGAGGGACCTGGGAGGTGGGGACAGGATCACACCGGCCCAGGAGTCCCTGAGGGCTTCCTAGAGGAAGGGTCATCTGAGCTGACCTGGTAGAAGAGCAGAAATAGCCTGTGGGAGCCCTGGGTACTTGCACTCGGTCCCCAGGCTCATTCTACAGCTCTGGATGGTACCCATCTACCCCAGAGCCCCAGTGGGGCTGTACAGATATGGCCACCTGAGTGGCCTGGCTGAGGTGGCAGCCTCTGGATGCTCAGGGCCTTCGGTAAGTCACCACGGGGTGGGACGGTGGTTAGGAGGCCACAGTGCGACTAGGGAGCTGCTGGCATCTGCCATCCACACACTGGCTCCGTCTTAACCACTGCAGGGAGGGGGAACCACCACCCCCTTTTACAGATGGGAAAACGGGTCCTGAGGGGTCAGGGCTGGTCACTCATCAGGTCACTTCCCAGCATTCACGCTCAGCCCCAGCGTTTGTGGGGTTCGCTCGGGTTCCTGTGTGGGAGCGGCTCATGGGTGGGGGACGGTCGGACGGATGGATGGGCGGAGGAGACCAATCAATTCATCGACCAGTTCTTCCTTGCCTTGTGTCTGTTTTTTTTTCTTCCGAACAACAAATGTGTGCCACCCCAGCCTGCCAGTGACAGCTGTATTAAATATGAATTAATCTCACAGCTCCGTTCCTGGGAATACAAGACAGGGAGGGTGTGCCGACCCAAGAGAGGCAGAAAAGACACCCTGCTCGGCTGCCCACACCGCCTGGGCACACGCGCACCCACCCAGGCTCCAAAACACACCCGTGGCACTGGGGGACCAGCTCACTCGCGGGCTCTCCCCCACCCTCCCCAACAGCTGGCACCTCAGGCTAGGATGGCAGCCTACAGGACGGGCCCCCCCGCCCTGCTGCGAGCCCGGCCCTGGCAGGCAGAACTGGGTGGCTCTCCCTGGCCATCCTGGCCCCTCCTCCAGCTTCCAGTTTCTGAACTTGACTGCTGCCCCTGTCCTCCTCCCTCCCTCTTCCTCCTTTCCCATCTTCCTCCTTTCCCATCCTCCTCCCTGGGGCCCTCAGGGGACCACTTACCTGCCCGGACAGGCCATGGGACCTGGGTGAGCTGAGGGCTGGAGCGAAGTTACCCCCAGAACCCAGACCCTCAGGGGTCAAGCCTGGGTCAGAAAGGAGCCCCCCAGCCTTCCCCCTCGGGAAGGGGCGTGGGTGCACACATACCACGGGTAGCACCCCAGCTCCTCACTGCATCGGTAGAATATGCTGGCCAGGCTGAGCACCCTCGCCGGCCAGCACCGATGTGAGCTGGCCCCGCTCACGTCCCCTCCAAGATTTGGGAGGGCCTCCACCTCGCGGAATCTTGGTTTTTTGTCTGTAAGATGGAGGCTGGATATGGGCCTGGAAGGGGTCAGCATGAGGCTCAGGTCACCCCACAAGGTGCCCTACATGCAGGTGGTCGGGGCACCATGGGAGGCAAGAGTGAAAATGCACCCAGCGCACCCAGAGCCCAGCAGAGGCAGGTGGGGAGGAAGTCCCACCCCCTCTGGCTGCAGCCACCACCAGAGCCCTTTGCCCCTGAAGTCAGCACGGGGCCAAGGCCCAGGGGTCACAGGAAGTTGGCCCACGGAAGCTCTGGAGGTGTGCCGATCAGTGCTAACACCAGGTCTTCCTCAGCCAGAGTCAGTGGTGGGACCAAGCCTGGGTCTGGCCCAGCTTAGAGTTTGCATGTCAGTCTAGGAGGTCAGAGCACCATCTCTGGCCTCTCCTCATCAGCCTCTAGGTGTGGACAGGCCACCAGCCTCTAGATTCCACCTCCTCCACCTGTCACCTCTGGGCTCCATGCTGCCCACGGCGGGTCTGGCTTGTCGATCCTCAAGGATGGAATGGTCTTTGGTTTGTCATGACCCCATCTGTGCACCCCAGAGTCACACCCAGCCTCCCTGAACCTCAGTTTCCTCATCAGGAGCCTTGATTAGATTGAACACAAGGCAGCCGGTCCAGAGCAGGTGTGGGCTAAGTGTCTTCCAACTTCTCGCTTTGCTCCCCAAGGTGACATTCCAGGTCTGCTGCTCCTCTGGTGGCCTGACTTGGGCCCTCTCTTTCAGGAGCTGACCTCCTCTCCCACAGCCCAAGGAGTCTGGCCCCAGGACACTCTTGCCCTCTGCCCCCTTCCTCTGCCTATCACGACCACCCAGTCCAGCCAGCTGGGCTGGAGGGGATCAGTGTGAGGAGCCCCCTCTCTCCCACCCATCCTGGACCCAGGGGTCAGCAAGCCGTCAAGTGTGTCTGGAGGGTTTGTGGGTGATTGAACGGGGGTGGGGTGAGACTGAGAATCAGGCAGGTGCGAGCGTGTGCATGTGCGTGTGTTGGAGCGCCTCACCAGCACATGTGAGCCTGCTGTGGGGGCTGCAGCTGTGGTTAAGGGTGAGCTGGTGAGAGAGAAGACAAAAGAGAAGAGTGAGTGAGCGGCCTGGGGTGGGAAGCCGAGCCCATCTGTATGCAGCAGGGAACAGGAGCCCGGCAGTTAGAGTCGCTTGCACCCTGGAGCCGTCAGAGCTCCTGCAGAGCCCACCCTGGCTCTCCCTGTCCAGCCTCATCATAGAGAAGGGGAACTGAGGCTGGGCACCTGCCGACTGGCAGAGCTGGGACGGGAGCCCAGCCAGCCTGGGCTTCTTCCCATCAATCGAGCGCCTTTGGGGACCCCGACCGAGTACAAAGTTGGCAAGAATGAACAACAGCCGTTGATGTGCGTGAAGTGCCCTGTGCGCACCTAGGAGAGTAACGGTGATCCTCACGACATGGTCAAGTGTGAGCCTTCATCATCCCCCTTCGACAGGTGGAAAAGCTGAGGCAAAGAGAGATCAAAGGAGGGACAGCGCCAGGATTCAAACCCCAGCCAACAAGCCCACATTTTGCAGATGAGAATGTCCGAAGGGGATGCTTTCCAACAGGGAGGAAGGGATGATACCATTACCAGGTTAATTTCACAGAGCGATTTCTGTGCACCAGAGTCCATGCCTGCTGTACCTCGGAATGAGACTGTCACATCTCTGTACCCCAGCACTGGGCACTGGCTGAGCAAGTGGAGTGCATGGCGAAGCGTCCCAGGCCCCGGGAGCCCATCTCTGACTGCACAGTGCTCCTGCATGTGCTTGGCCTCTGTCGCCATCCCACCGCCCCCACTCCCACCAGGCAGGTGTTGGCTGTGCCCTCCACAGGGCCAGGCCCCACAGGGACAAAGCAATGGGCGCGCCCAGGCCGCCCAGCCCCTGCGCAGGCTGAAGCTGCTAACAGGCTGGAAAGCTCTTTTGTCAAAGCCTGCGCTGCCTCCAACCTCCCTTAATTAAAGACAATTAGTGCTTTCAGCCCCTCTGCACAGCTCAGCTCCCCTGTTTGCAAACACACAGCTGCGGGAGCTTTGTGGGCCCCCCCTCGCTGCCGCCCCCAGCCCGGCTTCCCCAGAGACACACAGAGGTGCCTTTATCACCAGGCTCGGGCTGCAGCAGACGCCTCTCTCTGCGAAGGCAGGATGGGGATGATGTGGACGCGTCCTGGGCAGGCGGCCGAGCGGGAAGCGCCCAAGGCCCTGGGGACGGCACGTGTGGGCCGAGGGTCCTGCTCTTCCAAGAGCGCCTGTGGGTGCCAAGTTCAGCTAAGCCGCCTCGCTCCCCCTCTGTCTCCTCTGCTCCTCTGAGCCCTGCTTTCTGGAGTCTAGGCTGTTGCTGTGCTTCTCCTGGGACCTATGTCCTACCTGGGCATTGCAGGGCACAGATACTGAATAACACTTCAGCAGGGGAAGTAAGAGGGAGGCATGGCTTGTATTGAGCACCTGCTGTATCTGGGACCTTGCTTCACTCTGACTCTGAACATCGTAGACAGGGGCTGTAGACGGAGGCTCAGGACGCTGCACTGATAGGCATGGCAGTGATGTGGCAGGACTGGAGCATGGAGTTGGACCTAGCGATGAGGCTGCACAGGTCAGAAGCAGCCTGGGCCAGCTGCCCGGACAGAGCCTGTGCTGTGCTCAGGCCATCTCTGGCCTCAGTGTCGGGAAGCGCAGCCATGCCCTCCGGGAGCTCCTGGGCCAAGGGCAGATGGCACCCCCAGCCCTGCACACGGTGGCAGTGCCCTGCAGGAGTGTGGGGCTGGGGGCGGGGGACTCTGCAGAGTTCTCCAGCAGCACGGAGAAAGCAGTGACTGCTCGCAGGGACAGCTACTTCTCCAGGGATCTATAATTGTTCTAAAAAGAGATCCGCCAGTGCGAGTCTTCTAGCCAGAGGTGGTGGGCATAAAAGAGAAATGGAGCCCCAGAAAGGTAAGTAGCACAGGCAGGAAAGGACCTGGGACAGAGGCACAGACAGGCTGAGGTCGCACGGCGGGGACCCCACCTGCCCTCAGCTCCAGTGGGGAATCGGGACAGCTTTTGCTCACAGGGCCTAGCCCAGTGCCTGGCACAGAGCAGGGATGGCAGTAGGAGGCCCACTCTCAGGCTGCCTGTGTCCTGAGCCCCTCGCAGACAACACCAATCAGTCTCAGAATTCTTGCACTCACAAGAGCTGCGGGCGGAGTACTGCATCTGCGCTGGTGGGGAAGTCCAGGGCACACCTGGTGCAGATGAGACGGTCCAGGAGGGACTGTGGAGTGGCGTCCACACACCAGGCAGAGCGCTAAGCTCTTAATGCATACTGAATCCCCGTGACATCCCGGTGACGTGGGCATTCGTCTTCATCTTCTTGTTTTACTTCTGCCAACTGCCTGTCCTCCACTGGTGTGGGCCCCGTGGCCCCCAGAGCCACCCACTGAAGGAGCGGTGTGTGCCCAGCCTGCACGAGGCCCCGTGGAGAGCAGAGCGCGGAGGCAGAGCGGCGGGCTGGGCCAGGCCTGGGATCTGTCTACCTTTCGGCAGCTCTGGGCCCGTTTCCTCCAGCCTGGACGTCTTCCCGCAGAGCCTCTGCGGGCCCTTTCAAGTCCCCTGGCACCCCCAGCCCCACTTCCTGTGACCCATGGCCCCAGCCTGACCCGCTGCACTCAATTTCCCAAGATGAGTTGCAGAAGCTGCAGGTTTGTGAGTGGAGACGGGAAAATTAACGAGCTGCGCTCCAGCAGTTGGCGGGTTCCAGGCCCCAGCTGGCCTGCAGTATTTACCCGGCACCCTCAGAGCGAGGCAATTAAATAGAGCTTAGGCTGGGGTGCAGAGATGTCCAAGATCAGACGAAACCCTCCTAAGATGTTTTTCTAAGGGCTCAGCGCCTGAGTCCAGGTTTTAGGGAATGTGGTCTTTATTCATTGTTATTAGGACATGACATGTTCTTGTGCTCTTGTGCGTAGCGTAGTGTGCGTGTGTGTGTGTGTGCTCGTGCGCGTGCATTTATTTAGCATTTACTGGGTGCCAGACTCTCTACCTTGTTGAATCTCCTGCAAAGGATTCAACATCTCTCTGCAATATGCATGTAATGGTTCCCGTTTTACAGATGAGGAAACTGACTTCCGGCAAGGTTTAGAGACGTCTCCCAGGTCTCACAGGGAAGCTGGGATTTGAAACCAGGACTGTCCGACTCCAAGCACCTGCTTCTTGCTATAGAAGAGGCCTCCAGCCTCCTTCCTGGTGTTTGAGTCTATGTAGCACTGTGTTAGGAACAGTGTAAGGCTGAGCTCATAGCAAGAGAAGCCCCAGCATGTGCTGCGTACCCGCTCTGTTCCAGGCACAGAAAAAAGAGCACAAGCCCTCTTCCCCGACCTGAGAAGTGTGTGCTAGAGAGATTGCTACATGATGAGATGTGAGCCCAAGGAAGGCTGGGTTCAAATTGGCTCTGAAGGTAGGGCAGGGCTTCACTTGGGACACAACATTGAGGCTTTGAAGGCTGAATAGGAGTCCACCAGTTGAAGATGGGTCAAGGAACATGTCAGGTGAAGAAATCAATGCTACAGTGCTTTGTGAGCTGGGGAAGAGGCCCAGAGCTCAGTCTGACTGGTGTTTGAGAAGATCGCGGGGCCTGGGGACTAAGGGATGAAAACGGTGAGCCCTGGGGAGCCCGGGGTGCAGGGCAGGGCCTCAGGAGCCAGAGTCGGCGCCCGGGTTGCAGGAATGTTCAGGATGGAGGAGGCTGGAGGGGCTGTGGGGAGCAGGGTGCTAGACAGACAAGGCAGGGGACTGGGGCCAGCCACGAGGGACAGGGATGCGGCACTGAGTCCAGAAGGGCTATGTGGGTGCCTCGGGAGCCTGGCCTGGGCATCCTCAGCGGGAAGCGGAGGATTGGAAGGGCTCAGGGCAAAATTGGCGTAGGTGCTGTCTTCCTGGTGGAGGAGCATCCTGCGGCCGTGTCCTCCCATCTGAGGCTTCAGGAGTGTCCCGTGCCCAGTGTCGGTGAAGGACCAGGTGGCTGACTGGTAGATGGATGGACAGAGGGGCGAGTGAATGACTGGGGCCTGTGCTCCCTGGGCACAGGGGCCTAATCTGTGTTTCACGTGCCCCTAGCCCACTGCTGGCATCTAAAAGCCTTTCACGGATGGTTTGTGACTTGTTTTAATTAGGCCTGTTGTATCACAGAGCACGTTACAGTTCAGGGTTGTGATCCATTACCACTCTTCATAGCCCAGCCTTACCTAGTGCTTCCCTGTTCAGGGAAGGACCACGCCCTTCAGCTGGCCTCTTCCCCTGTTTGCCAGGTGAGGAAACCCAAGCTCAGAGAGGTTCAGTAACTTGCCAGAGGCTGCACAGCTCTTAAGTGGCAGGGCAAGGATTTAAACCCTGGATCTTTTGTTTCGGGGCACTGCCCGCTGGGGTGGGGTATTTCCGGCAATTTGGGGCTGGACTGAGGTAGAAAGTAGGGTGAGGATGAGAAGAAGAATGGGGTGACATCATGCATTGGAGATTAGCGGCTGAGAGTGGGGACAGCAGATGTCTCTGTTACACAGCCCTTGGGGAGCAAGCACTGCAGCCTGTGCCATGGGGGTCGACCTCAAGATGGGCACCGGACCTGGTGCTGGTGGGCAGCCCCAGCTGCAGGAGCAGCTGGTCAGGAGGGGACCTCCCTGCACCTTGGCTTCGGTGGGAGAAGTGGGGAGCCTTCACCCTGGAGTCACTTGCCCAGGCCTGGCCTCCCTGTTACCAGGCATGGGTGTCCCCCAGCTCACCCAGGGCCACTTACAACCTCGCCACTTCACCACGAGGCTACGGGAACGATGCCGTTCAGTAGACACCATAGCTCAGGCTGGCTGCAGGCAGTGCGATCCTCACTGGGGGTGCTGGGCAGGGGAGGCCAGCAGTCCCCAAGATCAGGAGGGCGACTGCAGCAAGCTGCGTGCCGGCTGAGGGTGGGCGCGGCAAACGCAGCCTCCACTTCCAACCTCTCCCACTTGCCGTGAACGTGCAAAGGCCCAGATGGGAGGCCAAGGCGCCTCTGTTCTCACCCAGCCCCTCCACCGCCACAGCCCCACCTGTGTTCCTGGGCTCCTGTCGGCAGCTTCCACCATAGACCGAGGTGGAACATCTGGGGGGAGAAGCTGAGCCCCTACCAGACAGGCTTTTTCTTCTCATGACTCCCTCGCAGTGCGGGGACACACGCCATCTAGAGGTGGGGTGCAGGGGTGGTGCCTGGGCTCAGTGCAGAAGAGATCTGGGCACCCAAAGGTTTTGGTACCCACAGGAGGTCCGGGAAGCAATCTCCCAGGGACACCAAGGGGCCCACCGAGGGGCACCTCAAGAGCGGCTCACTGAGGGCCTGGGAAGCTGAGGTCGGTTACTCCAGCGTATCCAGGGAACAAGTGGGTGTCCCGGGTTGCTGCAAATCATGCTCCAGTGCAGGTCAGCATCCAGGCATCCCATAGGGTGACGCTGGAAAGCCGGAGAAGTGAAAGATAACCGAACCCACCAGGCTGTACTGTGGATCCTCCTTGCGACGCAGCATGGTGGCCTCCTCGTGTCCACTTTACAGATGAGAGCACTGAGGCTCAGAGAGGTGAATGCACCCAATCAGGGTCACACAGCTAAGAAGCCACCTGCAGCCCAGCTGCATCTCCCTTCAAAGGGTGGGGCCTGGGGATGCTGGGAGGAAGCTGGAGCTCAAGCCCGGTGGCCCAGAAGCCTCGTCCTCATCAGGACAGCCAGGCCACTGGCAGCCACGGTGTACAAGGCACGGGCCTGGACCAGGCCGTTTTGCTTCCCAAGTGCATCTGGGGCGAGTCTGTTCCTTTATGAGGCTCTTCAAAGGCCCAGCTCAGCTTCCTGCCTGTCGCCATGGAGACAGCGCTGGGTGGCTGAAACCCGCCGCCCTCCGTGGCCAGGCATGAAGGCAGCCGGGTGCTGGGGCTGGCACCGCGGAGGCCTTTCCCGGGACGCACTTGTCGAGGGCAAGGCGAGGGCTTGAACCCAGGCCCGTGAACATCGAGAGTCAGGGCTGCTTCCCGGGCGGCCCGGCTCCGCGGGCTGGGGTCTCCCCGCTGGCCCGGGCACGGCCCTCCCGCCGCGTCTTTCCCGGGCCGCCACCCTCAGAGTCAGACAGGCTAACGCGGAGCCCTGGGGCCGGGGCTTGATCCCAAGGCTTGCAGCACCCCATACCCCAAAACCTCACACGAAAACCCCTTTTGTAAGCAGGGAAACCGAGGCCTAGGACACCTGCCCAGGTGGAGGCAGAGGATGTCCTTACGGGACCCTGACTGCGTTCCACGCCCCTTCCAGGCCCACGGGGGCAGCCAGCCCACGTCTGGGGAGCATTTGCCTCCTGGGAGGATGGCTTGAGCCCTGCCCTGGCTTCTCAATTTTGGTCTGAGTCTCAGGGGTTCAAAGATTCCAAAGGGCTGGAGCTCAGGGGTTGGAGCGCTTGCCTGGGAAGTGCGAGGACCCAAGTTCAAACCCCAGACCACATGCACATCTTGGTGTTATAGAAACAAAGGCCAGATGGAAAAATAAATAAAATTCTCTCTCTCTCTCTTGCCATCTAAAAAAAAAAAAAAAAAAAGATTCCAAAGGCACTGGAACATGTTGGAAGCAATCCGTCAGTCCTGGAAGCTGTTTGGGGGCTCCAAGGACTGTTTAGAGTCCAGAATCTGTTACCTTTACAAGGGCTGCTGTTCAAGGTCTTCTGATGTGGAGTGAAAATTGCCAAGACTGTGGGGCTGGGGACCAAGAGCATGCTTGGGGGCCCTGGGTGGCACTGGGGGTGAACTGGCAATAGGCGCTCCCATCTTTCTCTCCAAGGTCCCAGCCTGTGAAGTCTCCTGCTGTTCCTAGGGAACAGAAGGTATGTGGGCATTGGCAGCTGGAGTCAGGATTTAGAATCCACATTTACCACTCACATACTGTGTGACCTGAGGCCAGTTACTTAACCTCTCTGGGCCTTCTTTCACCCCACCTCTTCTGCAGGCCTGGTCCCCCTCCTATCTCGTGTCAGGCATATGCGGGATTAGTCAGAGAACACCCCTGCCCAGGGCTGGCTCACAGTGCCATAACGGCTCCTGAGTTTCTGTCTGGGGAGAAGCCTGGCCTGAGTCTCGTGTGTCCCATCGCTCAGGACAAACTGGATTATACTGTAGGCCATGGTTGGCCATGACAGCCCTTCCCTCCCGTGTCCCCATGGGGGTCCTGGTCTCTGTCCCCTCCCGCTGCTTGCACTCTTCACACCCCACTGCCCCTCTACTCTACCTCTCGTATGGGCCTCGCCCCCACCTGGGACCCCAGGACTCCTCCTCCAGCCTCTGCCTCCTCTCCTGTGGCTGCGCGGAGTGGTGCAGTCCACTGCCAGGTTCATCAACCGCGGGGTGAGAACTCCTGCTATCAGGTGACTCCCCATAGCCACTGCCTGGGGCAGAACCTAGAGTCAGACCCACAGCCTGGCCAGGCTGGTGGCTGAGCCTGTTTCCCCTCCATGCAGTGGGAATGATAATGCATGTTCTGCCTGCTTCCCAGGGCGTTGTGAGGGTCACGAAATGATGGACGGGGATGAACTATATGAGCTCTCAGTGCCGGGCGCCATGGCCCACGCCTGTAATCTCAGTGACTCGGGAGGCTGGGACAGGAGGATCGCAAGTTTGAGGCCAGCCTCAGCAAATTAGCAAGACTCTGTCTCAAAATTTAAAAACATAATAAATAATAAGCGCTGGGGATGTGGCTTAGTGGTTAAGTGCCATTGGGTTCAATCCTCAATACAAATAAATAAATGAATTAAATAAACTCTACAGTGATGAGGCTAATGGTGCCTGGGTGACCCGCCCAAGGTCACCAGGGAGGTGGAGAGAGCCAGGAGTCCCGTCCAAGACTCTTGACCAGGGCCTTGAGGAGGGAGGCCTCTGCCCCCACGGGAGCCCCTCTGAGAATTCCTTGACACCCCGCAGGGCTGAGGGCTGGCCCCAGCCGGGGGACCCCACCCCATCCCCGCCAACTAACGCGCGTTCCAGTCAAAGGATGATCAATACCGTGGCAGGTGGCAGCCTCACTCGATGCCACAGGAGTCCCCAAGGGGAAGCGGGCGAGAGCCGACAGCCAAGCCTGCTTCCCCGCTCCAGGGCCAACCCGCCCAGCCCACGTTAGGAGGATGAGCCCACCCCCGTCACCCAGGCACCCAGCGAGGGAGCACCCTGAACTGTTCTGCTGACAACAGTGGCCCTTGCAGCCCCACAGCTCCCTGTGCAGCCGAGATGAAATGTGGCACAGAGAGGTTTAGTGATTTACCTAAGGCCACACAGCTAGAAGGTGTCCCAGCCAGGATGAGAACTTGCACCTGCCTGGCTCAAGCCCGTGCGCGTCGCTGGACGGTCCTGCTGCCTTTCGTGTAGCCGTGTAGAGCTCGGGGTCACGCACACTCGCTAACCCTTCCCACCGAGAATCCCCCTCACCTCGCCCTCTGTGTGCTGTGGACACCGGGCTTTGGCTCCAGAGCCACCTGGCATTTTCAGGGCTTGGCGGCGCCTTCTTGACAGGTTGGGCAGGGCCATGCTGTGGCCTCAGAGCAGGCAGCTAACAGTCAGTCACTCGCAGCAGGAATTCTCAGGTCTGCCAGAAGACTGAGTGTCCAGAGCCCAGGTGGACAGGGAAACCCCAGCCCCAAGCACCCTGGACCAGTTGGTCCTGGTCCGTGTTGTGGAGCTGCTTAATGGGCGACCCAGCCGTTCCTCTCCTCCTTGAGGGCAGCTCGGGCCTTTGAGGTTAAACCGAGCAGGATGCCTCCTGGCTGTGTGACCTTGGAGGAAACGCTTAACCTCTCTGAGCCTCAGGCTCTCACCTCCCTTACTACAGCAGCCCCCAGCCCACCCTTGTGCCGCTCTCCTGACCTAGAAGTCCCTTCTTTCTCCTGCCCCTCACAGTTGGTCTCAGCATGGACAGGAATCCTCCTAACCACCCCTTCCCCAGGGACAGACCTGGGAGCCTACTGCTTACCTGTTTGCCTGTCTTCCCCCCAACCAGATGGAGGCCATCCCCGGGATCAGAGAGGCCCCTGCAATAAGAGTGACCCGTCCCAGGGAAATCTCACCTCGCAGACCTCAGGCAGCCAGTCACGCACCCCAGCAGTGCTGTGAGCCCTCAGGCTGGTGCCCTCCCCTCTCTGTGCCTGTTCATTCTGCCTCCAAACTCCAGCTCCAGCTACCGCCTTTCACAATCTGTTTTGGCCTCTCTGTGGCCCTTCCTTTCCCTCCCTGTCCTCAGACTTCCTGTGAGGACAGGCCTCCCTTGTGCACTTCCAGGTCGAAGGGCAGGAACGGAAACCTTGCTGGTCCCCTCACCCAACCTCCCACCAGGGTCCCGCCATCTGCACAGCCCCTCTAGGACCATTAGCCCACCGTGAGTCCAATGAAGCCATAAATAAGTAAAGGGGTGAGGGTCCCCGGGGGCCTCGACCCCAGCTGGCCGCCCCATCTCCGGCCAGATCTGGGGTCTCCCCTGCCCCAGGATGGACTCAGCCTGACAGATCGTGACATGTCATCACCATCCCCAGAGAGTGACGGGCGGATCACCGGCCTCTCCGGTCCCCATTAGTGTCAGTAATTGCCAATCAATTTCCTGGGAGCCTGCTGAGGAAGAGGCCCCTGGGTGCCTCTGGTGGGGAAGCCACATCTAATGGCTTTTATTTGGATTGCTGCAAATTGATTGGGTTTTTAAAATGGAGCTTTGGTTTTTCTCCCTGTGCCCTAAGCACCCCCCCCAGGGCCGGTTAAAGATGAGCAATGGTGAGACCTCGCTCTCGGGAGAGCGGGGCTGGGCTGGTCGCTCCCGCTGTGCTCCTGCGTCCTCCACTGGACACACTTCCTGAGGCCGTGGGCACAGCCCCACTTCTCCAGCAGTGACCCGGAAGTGCACATTGGTACGTCCACTTCAGACAGGGAGACAGAGGCCGAGGGATCGGCGACTTGCGCATCAGGTTGTCGGCAGCAGAGCTAAGATCCAGGCGGGTGCGTCGATCCGATCCGTAGCATGCCTTTTTGAACCATTTGTATCAGTTTGGATTGCAAATAGCAGAAAATCAAAGTAACAGTGGCTTAAACAAGGTAGGAGTGAACGAGGTGGGAGCCTTTCCTCCTGCAAGTAGGTGAAGTCCAGAAACAGGCAGTCCCATGCCGGCCGGTACGGCGGCCCCATGATCACAAGCGACCCAGACTCCTGTCTTGGTCCCAGGATCTCACTTTGGCTGCTAGAGCTCCAGCCATCATATCCACATTCCAGCAGGTAGGAAAGAGAAAAGGGTAAACACGTCCCAGGAATTGCAAGCTACCATTTCCACTAACATCTCATTGACCAGAACCAAATCACACAACCATAGCCGGCGTAAGCTAGGGTGAGAATGCAGGGTGGACTCCAGGAGGCCGTGCACCCCGCTAAAACTCAGGGGCAGTCATCAGGTAACTGAGGGGTCAGCTACTGGGGCGCTCTTCAGTGCCTCGCCGTAGCCACACGCTGACAGCCTCTCCAGATGTACAGACAGAATTTTTTTTTCAGTGCAGTCTTTAGCGCCAGCTTCCAAGTATCCCAGAAGAGACCCTGAAGGCCAGGGAGGGCAAGTGACTTGCCCAGGGTCAAGTACAGAAGCCCATCGCAGGAACTGCAAAACCTAAGTTCTCGCAGCAGTCCCGTCCCTCCTACATCCTGGGCCCTTTCCTTCTGGATCCTGGGTCACCTCTGCCACTTTGCCACTCCCCTGCCTGAGCCCTAGGACAGCTGCACTTTGGGACTTCCTTTAGCCCCTGGGTTAAGTGACAGATGATGCTGTTACCAGTGTCCACTCTAGAGATGACCTTGGCCTTAGTACTCTGGCCTGTTGGCCTTAAAGGTCTTTCCTGCTCTGACAGCCAATTTCTGAGACACCCTGAAGCCAAAGGGAGCCGTTGCTTAGTGACTCTAACTAACCGTGGTGCTGACGGAACCGGCTGCGTGTTCCTCAGCAAATGGGTCTTCAAGGTAGAACTTGTGCAGGGGCAGTGGATAAGGAAGAGCAACAGTTTAAGTTCGTAAGATGATGCCAGGAGGAAAGAATGATCTTTGAAGGCATCTTCTGTACCAATTATATTACCACAATAAACATGAATAGGTTATATTCCCTTATTTACTGAGAGTGATTCTCAGGGCTTAAAAATAGAAAAAATTCTGTAACCTCTTTTTTAAAAAGATAAATCTAAAGCAAAATGATAGCCCAGGCATGGTGGCGCACACGTGTAATCCCAGCGATTTAGGAGGCTGAGGCAGGAGGATCACAAGTTCAAGGCCAGCCTCAGGAACTTAGCGAGGTCCTAAGCAATTTAGCGAGACCCTGTCTCAAAATAAAAAATAAAAAGAGCTGGGGATGTGGCTCAGTGGTTAAGCACCCTGGGGGTTCAATCCCTGGTACCACTGCCCCTGGAAAAAAACCCCTAAAGCAAAATGATATGGGATGAAAAGTAAAGGGATGGAAAGGGCCCTACCAAGCAATCCTAAATAAAAAGAAAGACCTGGAAGGAAAGCAGCGTCGCAGTGCTAGCTGTCCTCTGTGTTTCGCATCCGAGGCTCAAAGTGCTGAAGTATCTCAGCCGCGCTCACAGAGCCCCTGAAAGCAGAGATGGATTCGCCCCAGACCTTTCTGTCTTCTAGCTGCCAGTTCCTCTGGGAATGACTGGCTGCTTTCAGTGAGCTGCACCAGTGTCCTGACCCCGGCCTCATGGGAAACTGATCTGCAGCCTGCTGCCCACCATCACCAAGCAGCCTGGAGCAGGCAGGAGTGAGGCTGGGCCATGTTGGCCGTAAGGGACAGTCCTGCAGCACAGCGTGCCCCAGCCTCGGCACCAGAGGCCGGACCCACTCCCAGGATGCCTGCCACGCACTACCACAGCCCACGGTCCCCTGGCTCCAAGCACCCACAGAGGCTTCTGCTCCCTGTCTTCCAATCCCCACCCTCACATAGAGTCTAGCAGGAGGGAGGACCTGGCCTTCGGAGCTGCAGGGCTGAGGTCCATGCTTGGAACCCGGCTCCCTCTGCCTGCAGAGGACAGCAGCCCTGAGACAGTGGGGCAGCATTTGAGGCCCAGCACCAAGCTGAGAGCCACGGAGACCTGCATGGACCGCAGCAAATCCAGAGTAAGGGCAATGGTGGACCCAGAGGTGGAGCCTCCTTTCTTAGGAAAAGTTGGGCAAGTCTTCCCTTGGGGAGGGGCAGATGCCAGGGACCCTACACCCAGCAGGCGGGGTTCTCAGAAAGCACCCTTGAGGCCTCTGAGCTTCATTTGTGCAACAGAATTTGCAGAGCTTGGCTAACCTCGTTCAGCTAACCTTGCCCACCCCTCCTAAGTCAGCATGGCCATCGCCTCCTCCAGGAAGCCCTCCCTGACCCCTTCCCTACTTTTTATTACTGTGGAGAACACTGTCCCTGTCCTCAACCTGCACCACAGGTCGTGAGCTGAAATATGTGGAAAAGCCTTGTGAACTCACTGACTTTGTTCACGAAGTATTTTCTGTGTGAGCACATGGACTTCCAGGTGACAGCCATCATAATCTGCATCAGAGGCTCATGAGGATCCCCACTCTAGACTGTGATGCTTGAACAGTTAGGAACTGTGCCTGTCACTGTATCCTCAAGTGACATATAATAAATAGGCAGTACAATAAATAGTAATCAAGTGAATGCTGGGACGAATAACTTGATGGCTGGCTTTAGGCAAGAAATTCCACCTCTTTTGATCTTGGTTTTCTTGTTGGTGGAGATGAGTAGAGATTCCACTGCAGGCTTTCCTCGTCTGTTTCTCCTCTACCTCAGTGTCTAACAGAGTCTCACACACAGTAGGTGTTCAGAATGAGAGGAATGGACAGAGGAGGTATTGGCAGGTAGATGGAAGAATCAGTGTTGAGTGGGTGCCTGGGTGGACAGAAGACTACGCAGACGTGTTCACAGATTCACTGCTTAGACAGAGATCAATGGATAGGAAGACTGGCTGATGGGTGAGTGAACGGATGGGTGAAGAGATGGGTGGTAGGGGGATTTCTATAAAAGGATCAGTAGATGGGTGAAATGATGAATACAGGGATCACAGATGGATTTGTGAATGGATGGGTAGATTATAATTGAATGAATGGTCTGAAGGATGGATGATGAGTGGATGGATGGATGAATGGGTGGATGAACGGTGGATGAGTGAGTGGGTGGATGGATGGATGAGTGGATGGGTAGATGGATGGATGGATGAGTG
>PVKS010039105.1:0-17484 GCA_004027875.1 Aplodontia rufa | reverse complement strand
GAAAGACCTATGCACAGCCACATGTACCACAAGGGGCAGTCAGACACCTATGTGCACAGAGGGGCCTTAGCCATGCACAAACTAGCCTTTTCACTAGCCCTTTCCTGTCACTCCTGTACGCTGTGTGGCAACATTCGTAAGTCTTTAAGACCTCCAAACCCCTTGTCTTCCTGGGGTAAAATGCAGCAGGAGGGAAAGCATTTATTTCATCTGGCCAAGCAGGACTGAAGTTCAGACCTGGAACATTCAGTTCGAGAGTGCGCTGGGTCAGGGAGCCACCACTCTGCTGAGTCATCGGCCCAGCCAAGACAGGGCAAGTGAGCGAGAGTGAAGAACTGGCTCCGCTCTGAGTCACCACAGCACCAAGACTGCATGGGCGCCCAGCACAGGGGCACTGTCAGCACCAGGGCTTCTGGAGGAAGAAGACCCAGTTCACCAGAGAGCAGGCCCAGCCTGCACCGAACCTGCAGCACCAAGCCAGAAAGGGTCAAGCATCCAGTGACACGGCTGCCTATTCTGTGGCACATGCAGGTTCCATGCTGTTCCCCCACCATCTGGATTTTTTAAATCCAGTCATTTATTCCATGTCCAAGAAGAAATTTAAAAATAACTTGGGAGAAAAATAACGCTGTAATTTTATTTTATTGAGCACTGAAGAAGTTATTTCGAAATAGGAAATATTTGCTGTCTCCAACAGATGCTAAGGAATTTCCAGTATAAAGCCTCACCTCAATTCACGAGGGCCCAGCGCTGTGCTGGGAGCGTTGGGCAGCTGAGGTGTTTAAAATAGGCTCCTGATGCTCCCAGCAGTCTTCAATTCTGGGCTTTTCTGAATTGACAGTAGATAAGAAGTCTTGCACATACAGTGACTGAGCTTACTGCCAGCCACCAGAGGAAGAAATCAGATTCTTTTGCCCGTCCGTGTTGCTGAGATCCCTAGCTTCGCAGACACTGTCTGGCTGCTGCTGGCTCCCAGTCCCTCCCGCAGGGAGGTGGCTGGAAGATGCTGTGTCACTGCTGGGAAAACAATCTTCTCCAGACCCATAAGGATGGACTTGGGGTGCTGGAGCGGTGGCTCAGCTGTTGCAGCGCCTGCCTGGCATGCGAGAGCATGCGAGTTCAAACCCCAGCACCACGTACGCAGCAAAAGCCACATGAAAAACTAAATAAAAAAATTGTTTCTAGGGGGCTGGAGCGGTGGCTCAGTGGTTTCGGCGCTTGCCTGGCAAGCACAAGGACCTGGGTTCAAACCCCAGCACCACGTACACAGCTAAGTGTTGGAACTAAGGCCATGTGGAAAACTAAAATAAAGTTGTTCTTTTCTTTCTCTGTCTCTCTCACTGTCCCTCTCTCTCTAAAAAAAAAAAAAAAAAAAAATTGTTTCTTTCTCTCACTGTCCCTCTCGCAAAAAAGAAAAAAAAAATTTTTTTTTTAAAAAGGATGGACTTGAGGAGTTAATACTGATATCCTCTACTCAGAAAAGGTCATTTCAGGGGGCTGGAGTGGTGGCTCAGTGGTTACGGTGCTTGCCTGGCATGTGCAAGGATGCTGGTTCGAACTCCATCACCACATATACCCACCGCAAAGTGTCAGAGCAACAAAAGTCACGAAAAAGTAAATAAAGTTGATCCTCTCTTTCTATGACTCTTAAAAAAAATAAGAAAAAAGAAAAGGACATTCAGAAAGTGATCAGAGGGACAGATCTCAGGGGGACTTTTAGGAGCTGAGGACAACACTGCAACGCCAAGGAACCAGCAGAAGTCTTCCAGTGGCGCACACCCTCTACACTTCATCGGGGCAGCTTGTCTTCAACCAGCCAGTGGAGGCCTACACAATTATTCATTAGGATTTTTTTTTAAGAGAGAGGGAGGAGGGGCTTGAGCAGTGGCTCGGTGGTTACGGCGCTTACGGCACGCGCAAGTACACAGGGTCAAACTCCAGCCTCCATGTACACAGCTAAGTGTCAGAAATGAAAGCCATGTGTAAAACTAAATAAAAATTGATTCTCTCTCTGTCCCTCTCTCTTTAAAAAAAGAGAGAATAAAAAAGAAATAAAATTGATTATTTCTTCTCTCTCTCACTGTCCTCTCTTTAAAAAAAGAGAGAGAGGAAAGAGAGAATCAATTTTATTTATTCTTTCATCTGGCCTTCGTTTCTCTGACACTCAGCTATGTATGTGGTGCTGGGGTTTGAATCCAGGTCCAACTGCTGAGCCATTGCTCCAGCCCCCATCTGTTAGATTTTTTGTTTGTTTTAAATAAAGAGAAAGGAACAGTGAAAGAGAGAGAAAGGGAAAATCAATTTCATTTAGTTTTTCATGTGGCTTTCATTGTCCGGACACTCATTGTATATATATGGTGCTAGGGTTTGAACCTGCATCCCCATGTATGCCAGGCAAGCGCCACAACTGCTGACCCACCACTCTAGCCCTACCCATTAGATTTTGTACCCAGCCTGTAGAGCTTTGCCAGGTATAGAGAGGCAGAGATGAAACAGAGCCCCAGAACTCTCAACAGAGCAAAGCAGGAAAAAGCCCACCTTTAGAAAAAAGATTCAAATTAGAGTCATAAGGAGTCCAGACAAGGAGAGCCTGCTTCTGATTAGAAGGATGTGGGACATGCTTCATGGAGATAGGCACTGAACCACAACAGCTGTCCCCTATATGGCGTTCAATGCAGTGACATGAAAACAATGGCTCACCTCCAGAGTTCAGACACAGGCTCAGGAAATGATCTGACATTTCTGATCAACTGTGCAAAGATGGACTCAGGGCTATTTATTACCTGGGGTTGTGCCTGGGGAGCCCAAGTATGAAGTAGCCTGGCCCACTAAGGACAACTGGGTCTGCGGGACCCTAGGTGGGGGTAAAGCCATTACAGTCTTTCTGCTACCAAAGACCAGGTAAATCCCCTCTGGAGAGCTTTCTCATGCATAGGATAGACTTAATAGCTCCTACCTCAGACAGCTGTCCTGAGAATTTAAGAGACAAGATTTGTAAAAGCACGCATCCACATCTGGCACATACACATCAATATGATGACAGACCAAGAAAAAGACATTCATCCCTTCCTAAAGAAATCTTTCTGATTAAGCTTTTGTAAACTGCCAGGCTTTCTGAAAAGCTGCCAAGGCCCCAGAGACATCTTCATACAAATGCAGGAAGATTTAATAACACCATACATCATGCAAAGCATCCCAAGTGCCAGGCAAGGAGAGATACTGACTCCACATCTGCAGAACAAGGGGATCAGGCAGAGTCTTAAGTTCTGAGGAAGAAACAGATTGTGGGTGTGGAGCTAATTTGTGACAACGGAGAGCCAGGGAGGGGGCTGGAGAGTAGCCATCACATGTGCAGGGTTCCTGGGTGCTGGTCAACACTAGGGGGTCTTGGAGGGTCCTCATAAGCAGGCCCTTGTCTTCAGCTTCCAGGGTTTCGTTGTAAGGCCTCTTAAATGTTACAAGTGGCGCTGGCACTGGGGCTCAGCGGTTTCGGTGCTTGCTTGGCATGCACAGGGACACGGGTTCGAACCCCAGCACCACGTACACAACAAAGTGTCCGAGCAACAAAGGCCAAATAAAAACTAAATAAAATTGATTCTCTTTCTCTCACACTCGCACTGTTCTTCTCTTTAAAAAAAAATACATATATATACACATACATATATATACACATACACATATATATATTTAAAAGCAATATTAAAATGGCAAAACTTGAAGGAGAAAGAGCAGGTTTGGGTTATGGATGGTTTCCTATTTTGGAAAGTAAACATGGGAACATAATTTGTAAACGTCAATAAAAACTAATAAACATGCAGAGTGGTTTACGTAAGGCAACAACTGTGTGTCGTTCCAAAAACGAGGACAGTGCTAATCAAGCCTCTCGGGTGGTATAAAGCTCTGTGACTCACCACCAGCCCCGATAGCATCCAACATGTGAGCCTTCCCGGCCCTGGCTAACATCAAAAGGCGCCACAGTCCCTGCGCATGGGCTCTGCTTTCATAAAGGGGAATCCACTTCACAGAACGAACACAAATTATGCTCTCGGAGGTGCGCTCAGTTCCTGCGTGAGCTGAACACAGGCTGTTCTTTAGAAAATGAAGGTCTTGGAAGAGCCAGGCTCAAGACACGCGGTCACGCCCTTCACCCACCCCACCCAACATGAGATGCGAAGGCATTGCTCAGCCGTGACTGCAACTTGCTGGAGATGGGAAGGAGAGAGTGGCCACTCATCTTCCGTCGGCGCTGAGTCTGCTAAGAGGCACAACAGCTTGCAATCAAGCCGGAAACAGCAAAATGATCTCATCTTTAGGAAAATCCAGGAGGCTGTGCTGAACCTGAAGCAGGCTAAATGGCTCTCTCTACTTCAGTCATGCACGAAACATTTCCAATTTTCTCTGAAAGAAGTTTCTACCTTCCACAGTACCTGAGGACAATTTGCCACATTATGACGGTGAGCGTGTGCTGGGAGGGAGGGAACCCTGGCTCTGGCTCGCTTCTCCTGGGATGTGGGGAGGTCTCAGGACTGCCCAAAATCTGACCACCTCCCCACCCTCACACTGCCATCCTGCCAGACTTCTGAGACTGTCTTAACCCTGTCCCCACCTCAGCCCCAGATTAACACTGCAGAAACTCTGGGAAAGTTTCCCCAAGAAGGAAAGTGAAGGCCAGACAAAGCTCCGCAGGCCAGACGTGAAGCAGGCGCAGTCGAGGGATTCCAGGGCCCACACAGGCACAGACCACGTCACAGCTCTCCTTCTACCAAATGGGACCAGAGGCCAGCGTGGTTCTCGAGACAGTCTGGCAGAATCAGAATCAACAGAAAGCTTTTGGGACTTAGATTTCTGGGAACCACCCTGAGCAACTCATGTCCACCACAGGGCACAGGGTGACACATCCGCAATCTACTCTTAGAAGACCCCCTCGGATTCTGCCAAACAGGGGACCCCAAAGACCCACAGGGCAAGAACAGTGCCGTTCCGTGAGGGAGGAGGGTCTATCATCCCAGGAAGGCTGTTCAAGTGACCAGAACTCCAGAGTACTTGGTCTCTATTTACTCAGGGAGAACTGGGGAGCAGCAACAGGTGACTGTGAATCTCAGACTCCAGATCACTAATCTCTCGGGCAGGGAAGGGGCCTGGACTGGTACAAATTTGCCAGATGAGCAGGAAGGCCAAGGGTCCAGAAAAATCAAAATCCAGGGAGACTGCAGGTGAGAAGATCCAGCTGATTATGAAGGTGCTGGACAGCATGGTGCCACACCCCTATAACCCCAGCATCTCTAGAGACTGAGGAAGAAGAATTGAAAGTTCAATGCCAACCTGAGCAACTCAGCAAGATCCGATCTCAAAATAAAAAATAAAAAGGACTGGGGATTTTTCTTCTCAGTGGTAAAGTGCCCCGGGTTCGATACTCAGGACCAAACAAACAAAAAAAGAAAGGCGCTGGATAAAGCCAGTGTCTCTGCCTGTCACGACACTTGCTTTCACCTGCCCTCCTGTGAAAGGGGATAAAAGCTTGCTCTAACCACTTCAGGGAAAGGTGGAGGATCAACCACGAGAGGAAGTTTAAAACTAAATAGAACACAGTGCTAGTCTTTTTCTTCTTCCTAGGAAAGCCATTCCTTTATCAACATGGTTAGAATGTCAACAGCCAGAAGCAGAATTGTCCCCCCGAGAGTTTACTCCCAGTTCCATGCACCTCTAAGGCTCTTTGTTTCAGGACCCAGCTCTTTTCTCATTATGCATTAAGAAACCAATTTCTAATACACAACAGTACTGAAGGGTTTTCCACCGTGTGTAGTCTGGAGTAAGGTGTGATGCACGTAAGTGAAACTGCATCAGTCGCGCAGATACTCTAACTATCAAAGCATGGGTTTGAAAGCAGCGAAACCCAGACATAAAGCTGGCGCAGCTGGAAAGATTTGGCTCCTAGACTGAATGCCAGCTTCCTCCTCATGTTTTGGTGCCACACTGACAAATCCCAAGCAATGAATCTGGTAAAGAAAACGTTCATCTTGAGTCGATCACATCTACTCACCAACATCCAAGCAAGCACAGACAGAAATGAGGACCCAAGGTGGCACGAGGACATAAAGATGCAGAAGCAAGCGCCAACTTGCATGCACCAGTCTCAGGAAAACTCAAGCCACTTCTAATTGCGAACAGGCACACTGCCTGTTATTGGGATGCTCCACAGCCAGCACCCTGTTATTGGTGCTAGCTCTATGACCTTCGGAAACACGCTTGAACTCTCTGCACTTCTTATCAGTAAAATAAAGAGACTGAACCAAAAGACATTTAAGGACCTTTTTTCAGGCCAGGGGAGTACTGGGGATTTAACCTAGGAGCGCTGAACTACATCCCCAGTCCTTCTAAATTTTTTATTTTCAGACAGGATCTAACTAAGTTGCTGAGGGTCCCATTAAGTTACTGGGATTACAGGAATGCACCACATGCCTGGCCTTTAAGAATCTTTCAATTTTAAAGACTGACCATGAAATGTTCAAACTCTTCCAACCTAGGATTTCTGTTTTAGTAGTTTGTATTTTCTGTTTGTTGAGAACAGTAATAGTAACTCAACTTGGGTTTTTTTCTCCTTAAAAAAAGCTTATGAAACCTCAGTCCAACCCATCTGTAGTATGGGTACAGGAAGATCCCAACTTGCTGGGTAAATTTCATGTTGAAAGCAAAGTACCACCAATATATATGTGCTCAAACTTAATCTTCACTCTCAATAAAGAGTGTGGGCAGATTCTGACCATCCCTGTGTCTACAGGAAGGTGGCCTCAAAAATATAGATCTTCTACACCCAAGCAGCGTGCAGTAAGAAGATGGAGGGGTGGCTCAGCTGTTACAGTGCTTGCCTGGCATGTGCAAGTTCAAAGCCCAGCACCATGTACACAACAAAGTCTTGGAGCAATGAAGGTTACACGAAAAACTAAATAAAACTGATTCTCTCTTTCTCTCTCTCTGTCAAAAAAAAAAAAAAGATGAGTACAAGTTTCACCCAATAAGGGTGAAACAAACAAAAAGTTCATATAATTATGCCCATCCCAGCTAATTACAGCCTCTTGTACTAATTTCAGGAATAAATATACCATTAATTTCTTGTAAACGTAAACTGCTGAATGTACAATGCCTCGCTCCTGGATACCTGAGTGAGTTTTATTCATATCTTTAAGAAAAATTAAAATGTGAGCTGGGAGTGCAGCTCAGTGCTACAGTGCTTGCCTATCCTTTGTGAAGTCCTGAGTT
Source organism: Aplodontia rufa (assembly GCA_004027875.1). Lineage (NCBI taxonomy): Eukaryota > Metazoa > Chordata > Mammalia > Rodentia > Aplodontiidae > Aplodontia > Aplodontia rufa. The sequence goes on along the minus strand of PVKS010039105.1, from coordinate 10,227 downwards.
CCACCTGCAGCACCACTAAAATAGAAAGTGCATAAAAGTGAAGGTGGATAATACAGATGTTAATTTTTTCCAGATAGCAGTACTAATTACTCTTTAAGTGTATTTATTTTTCCAAACTTTTTACTTTGAAAAAGCTCAAACTTACAGAAATTAATCAATACACTAATTAATTATACATTTTAACTATATTTTTAAGTGAGCAGACTCAATCCAAATTTGTAGTCTTCAAATTTTCATGCTCTTCATTCCAAGGCAAATTTACATTTTTCAAATTTCCTTGCTTTCCATTCCAAATTCGTATTTTCAAATACCCATGGTCTTGAAGGTATCCCCATGTATCTGTAACTCAAGAAACATCTGCGCAAGAGTATCGCTCTTCACTCACTCACGTACTGGGAACAAATCCGGAGTATTTTAATACCACAACAAGGAAGAGAATGTATGCCATTTAACACACACACACACACACACTCTCTCTCTCTCTCTCTCTCTTTCTCTCCAGTGCGAGGCAATGTCGCAAGGCTGTGCCCAACTATGAGACAGTCTGGGATCTCTAGCGCAGCACCTTAAACAAGCACTCTCTCTAGAACTTAATCTTACTGAAAGCAGTTTCAAGCAATAATGCACTTAATTTCAAATACAGAAAGAAAAAGCTAGAGAAATGCATTTACTCCAGCGTCCTGAGTCACTCTGCCCGAGACGGGAGGATAAAGTCAACAGGACCTCAACCGCTGTGGGCCTGAAGGGGAGATTCCCCGAAGACCCCACCCTGGCCGGCGAGGGCTCCTCTGTCCGCCGCGCTGGGACCGCGGAAGTCTCGGGACGCGAGGCCGGGCGCGGAGCGAGACCGCGGCGGAGGCCGGGCCGGGCCTCGGTGCACACCAGGCCGGCCGCCCCTCTCCGAGCCCAGGATCGCGGGCAGCTCCAGCCACCGCCCTCTGCCCCCCGAACAGAGTGACGCGGGGCTGGGGGGGAGGGCGGCGCCACCGCGCGGGTCGCACTTCCCGGCCCGGCCCCCGGGGTCTTCGCTCGGCCGGACGCCGGTCAAGGGCGGGTCCGCGTCCGCCCCGAAGGCCGTGCGCCCGCCCGGGCCTCCTCCGGCCTCGGCGCGCCCGCGCTCCTCGCCCCGGGCCCGGCCCGCTCGCCGTCGAGCTGGGGTGGCGGGCGCGGCTCACCTTGGGACCCTCGGGGGGCACGCGCGGGTCGTTCCACGTCGTGGTGCGGCTGTTGTGGTCCACGAAGAAGGGCCAGCCGGTCTGCGGGTCGATCTTGACCTCCCAGCCCGGGGGCAGCGGGTCGCGGTCGCCGGCGCCGTTGCCGGACGCCATCTGCACCATGGGCGAGTGGGTGGCAGCGCTCATGCTGGGTCGGGGTCGGGCCGGAGCGGCCGCGGGACGCGGGATCGCGGGGAGCGGACTCTGGGCCGCCGCCGGAGGAGCGAGAGCGGAGCGCGCCGCCGACGTGTCCGGGAAGCCGGCGTCGGGCACCTTTATGAATTAAAGGCGGGGGTGACGTGGCCGGAGAGGGCTGGAAGTGTCTGGAAATAGCCTCCTCGCTGCCAAGGGGGAAGGAGGAGATAAAGGGAGGCAGCAACTGGCCGGCCAGAAACTTCTGGTCCCATCCAGAGAAGTTGGCGGCCGCAAGGGTTGGAAGCGGAGCTCCGCCCTGAGTCATCGACTATAATCGTAGGGGGCGGGGCGTGGTCGGGGGCGGGGCTCTCGCCTCCCCGCCCCTTCCGGGTCCTCCCTCCCCGCCCTGGGCGGAGCTGCCCGGAGCGGGTCCGCCTGCGGAGACCGCCTGGAGGTGGGCCCGGCGCGTGGCGGGGCGCGTGGCGGTCCCCGGGCGCGATTCTGTCTTCAGCCTGGCTGCTCCTTCGCCCCGCGTGGGTGTTGCCGGGGCTGGCGGAGTAAGAACCAAGTCGTCTTCAAGCTGGGGAGTCGCGCCCGCACCCCCAAACCCTTGTGCTCGGGGACCCTGGCGTCCCTCGGTTAGGTCTTCATCACTCCGCCCCAAGGGCGCAAGGGCTGCCCCGGAGGAGCGCTGGAACGCTAACCTGACGCCAGGGTGACCAGCCGGGGAGGAAACGGAAGTGAGTGCAAAGGAACCTGCCTGCCTTTGGAAACCCGAGAAGGGATTACAGCGGCTGATGGCTTCGTTCTTGAACCTCGGATCTGTAATAACTTACACTGCAGGAAGCAATTGTGAAGAAAAATCACGTTCCTCGGGGGGATCTTTTTTATGGAAGAGATTGGTTCTTGCCGTCTTAACTGTGAACCTGGTTTGGGAAGTAGGCTCTAAACCGAACCATTAAACTCTTTTCCTTTGGTTGATTCAATGACTTTGCGCTTGTAACCTTGTGAGCACCCTGGTTCTCAAATGCGGTCCAGAAAGAATGCTTGGGAGGTGCCAACTCATTCTCGTTCCTCCGACAGGCCTTGAACGAACACTGGGTCCGATTTCCCAACTCGAGTTGAGAGAATATTCTGGGGCCGGACGCGGTGGTGTGCTTGCAATGAAGGTCTGCCAGGGCAAGTGAGCTAGACCCTGTCTCAAAAAAGTAAATGAATAAAAATAAATTAAAAATCAACCAAATAAACCACAAACACCTGGAATATTCTGGAACCTTCAGAGAAAAGGCCTCTGGCCTCTTCCTGCCCTCAGCTTGTTCTTTCTGGAGCAAATGCTAGAGAGGTCTGCCAATCTTTTCCAGTAGGATGATTCTAATTACAAGTGTCTTACTAGCTTTGAAGTCCAAAACTCAGTACTGTTAAAATGCAGAGGTGATCAAGACCCAGGGACTGACTCATGAAACATGAAGAACTCCTATATAAATCTAAATGCCCACACACTAATTTGCCATAAGAAATCTCACCATTGAAGTCTGGTGGTGTAGCTCTGGGTTCCATCCCCACCACCTCCAGCACCATTAAAAAAAAAAAAAGTTCTCATTGAAATGACCAGGCCCTCAGTTTCACTGATCAGTGTGTACCCAGGGTCCATACCAATAAACAATAAACCATGATGTTCATTGAAGTTTGAGTAGAAAACGAATTTTTCTATCTTCTTCCTTTACCCTAGTCTCTTACCACTGCAACTGCAATTAAATATTGAGTATACTTTGCTGGCCAGCCTCCTATCCCTAGATGGAAGGGGAAGGAAACAGGTTCCTCTGGGATTAACATAGCTGCGTCTGATGATTGAACTGTAGTGGAACTTCAAATGAGCTTCTTTAAAATGGAGCCATGTGCTTGGAGAGTTGGCTGGAAGAAGGCCTTGAGCCATGGAGAATAACAAGTGGCGTGTCTGACTTGGATGACTTTTTTTCCTCCTGGTCTTAGAACACTCATTCCTAGAGCTCTCTTACCCACCACTTGTCGCTTCTTAAATATTCCATGACTGTGTGTCCTCTTGTCTCTCCAGTGCCATCAACTTGTCCAGGTCACTCTTATTTCTCATTTGGACACTGGCATAGCCTCCTATTGGGTCTCTCAATCGCTAATCTTGTCTATCTCTAATCACTTGCTTCTGTGCCAGCCAGAATTACCTTTTTTTTTTTAAAGAGAGAGAAGGACAATGAGAGATATAGAATTGGTTTTGTTTTTTTTTCACTATTTCAAGTGGCTTTCATTCTCCAACACTTCATTGTGTACATGGTGCTGGGGTTTGAACCCATGTCCTAGTGCTTGTGAGGCAAGTGCAATAATCACCAAGCCACCGCTCCAGCCCCAGAATGACCTTTTAACGCACAATATGGACCTTGTCCTTTCTGTGGTTAAAATCCTTTCATGCCTCCCACCGATCTCTCTGAAGGCAAGTTTACAGTCCTTGACCCAGTGTGCGCAAAGCCCTTGCTCCCAACTCTGGTGCAGACTCTGGCTGGCCCTGCTGAACTGCACCATGGGCACACAGTGCACACACTCCTTTCTCCACCTGGACAGCCTTCCCTCCTGCCTGCCCCCACCTGCTGCTCCTCTGCTTCACTGACTCCTCTCCACCCTCAGGTATCACCTTTGATACCACTCCCCTTCCTCCTCCTATCTGGGTCATGTGCCCTTTCTAGATGCTCCCATCCACATCCTGTGCCACCTTGTCAATTGCACTGTGTTGTAATTGCTTGTTTCATTGTTTGATTTGCTCATGGGTAGAGTTTCTTGAGGGCAGGAGCAGAATCTTGATCACGACTGTGTCCCCAGCCCCTAGCACAGTGGCTGACAAATAATTGTTCTTAAAGCAACAACAACAATTGCAGTGCCTTCCATTTATTGAGCAATTACTGCACAGCAATACTGTATTCAGGGCTTTACATGGATTGTTGCATTTAATCTTTGTTGTGGAAGCTGTTATGTGCTGCCCAGATCTTCTTCGGGAACAAAGGATTTATTCTACCCATTGCCAGGAATGCTGCAGGAAAAGGCTAAGACACAATCTCGTTGATCTGCCCGCAGCCCTAGCAGACACGAGCTTTTGCTAAATCCAATGACTGGACAAAGGAAACAGGCTTGGAGATGTCCAGTAACTTTCCAAAGTTCACGTAAACCAACCTCAGCTATCCTTTGGGGACTGGCTCAGCTAAAGAGAACTGCCTTACTGAGGAGCAACCTGCGATTATGGCTGATCTACTAAGGGGCATAAGAAGCCCAGTACCTTAGGTCCAACGCAGGTCAGGGCTCAGGGACCATATCGGTTCCAGAGCGCCCTCTGGGTTTGTTGCTGTTTTCTTTGGGACTCTGCCCAATCCTGCTGTGTTGATCAGAGAATTCCCTAAGCAAGTGCTTCTTGGTGACTTTCATCCCAGTCTACTTCCTTAAAATCTCCAACCAACTGGAAAAATTCTCTGAGCAGCTTTTGGGTCAGGGATTGTTATGATTTTCCTTTTACAGATGAAGCAACTGAGGTTTAGAGTTGCTAATAGCTGGGCACAGTAGCACCTGCCTGTAATCCCAGTGGCTCAGGAGGCTGAGACAGGAGGATCACAAGTTCAAAGCCAGCCTCAGCAACTAACTGAGGCTCTAAGCAATTTAGCAAGACCCTGTTGCAAAATAAAAATGGGCTGGAGATGTGACTTAGTTGTAGAGCGCCCCTGAGTTCAATCCCTGATTTAAAAAAAAAAAAAAGTTCCTTTACATAAAGCTTTAATTGGTGGAAGTGGGATTTGAATTTGGGCAATTGACTTCAGAGTCCACACTATTACTTGTGCATTCAATGCGTGTGAAAAGCAAATCAACAACTTGGTCCCAGCAGTCACCAAGGAAAAGTATAAAAAGCTACAGTTGAGAGGCTGGAGCAGTGGCTCAGCAGTTTCGGCACTTGCCTGGCATGCATGAGGATGTGGGTTCAAACCCCAGCACCATGTACACAATGAAGTGTCGGAGCAACGAAAGCCATATGAAAACCTAATAAAAGTGATTCTTCTATCTCTCTCTCTCACTCACTATCCTTCTATCTTTAAAAAACAGAAACAAGAACAGCTACAGTTGAGAAGCAAAGCTTTGTGCACTCAGGCTATTCTCAGTGCCAAGGAGACAAGCAGCAGCCGGCTACTGTGGAGCAGGACAAGTCAGCCCTGTCAATGAGACGTCCGAGCCTGGCTGACTCAGCGCAGGTCGAAGACGGGGGCTCCAGCCCAGCTATGACAGCAAGTTTAAATGAAAATGTCACCCAAAAGTTCTCAGTGTGGATGATTTAATCCATTTCTAATGGAGCATGAGCTGGCAGAGGAGAACACCCAGTTCTTAGATCTGTGCAGAACACTGAGCGACTCGGGTTGCTTTTGTTTGTCTTCGAGACGTTACCAGAGATTGGAAAACGCAGACTTGCACAGTTGGCCCAGCCGTCCCCTTCTGGGGAGCTCTTCCTCCATGGGAAGGCCAGGGTACCTGGCTGGAGTTGTCTGGATGGGCAGGTGCACCAGAGAGAGATGCCAGCACAGAGGGGGAGACAGGCCTGCTCTGGTTCTGCTATGGAGACTTCAATGAGAAGTTCTATAAATACCCCCTGGTGGAGGTGGAGGGGAAAAATCAATATGGCTTAGCTGCAGCGTTTCAGTTTGCAGCTCTGACTTGCATCTGTTTGTCATTAAAAGTTAAATCTGCACTTGCTCAAGCCCAGCCGCCCCATGCTCTGTAACCTCATGAGGCAGGTACATCCTAAAACCATCTGGGCCTTTAATCATAAATTATCCTGTTTTGCTGATTAACTGTCTGCATTCTTCCCAGGGAGGATGGCAGGAGCCTTGGAACTGGGCGCTTCAGCATTAAGAGTTTTTTTTTTTTGAGAGAGAGAATAAGTAAAGAGGAAGAGAAGGGGCAAGGGAGTGAGGGTGGTAGGATCCCCGAGATGACAGCTAGGAGAAGGCTGGGCAAGCGGGTGCAGGGTTGTGGGGGTTAGATAGTCAGAAGTCAGGTGCTGACTCACACAGGAGGTGGGGTGATCTCCATGCCTGGCTGGGGCGGTGGGAGAGAGAGAGAGCTTTAGCCTGCCAGGGGCAGGATGGGTAGATTTCGTCAGGGGTGACTCTGTGTGTTGGCAGGGAAATAAAGGCTTGTCCAGGTGTGCTCAGTAGCCCTTGGACCTGGAAGCACCGTCCTTGCTCCCCTACCCCACCTCAGACTCTCTCAGGGATGGAGACAGGAACTGGAGGGCAAGGGGAGGATGGCACATGGGGGCTTTAAGAGACAACACATCCTGGGGGATAACTGCTATCTCCAGGCCACAGACCCCCACACCCCAACCTGAGCTCCTCATTTCTATCCCCCAACCTATTAAAAAAAGAAAAAAAATTCAGGCATCCCTGGTGAGATCATCAGGAAAGGATTTAATTTATCTGCCCAACAATAAATGGAGTACAGACTCTTATTAAAATCCATTCATTAAGGGGCTGGAGCGGTGGCTCAGAGGTTTCGGCGCTTGCCTGGCAAGCACAAGGACCCGGGTTCAAACCCCAGCACCACGTACACAACTGAGTATTGGCGCAACTTAGGCAATGTGAAAAACTCAATAAAGTTGTTTCTCTCTTTCTCTGTCTCTCTCACTGTCCCTCCCTCTTTTAAAAAAAAAATCCATTCATTAAAAAAAAACCCATTCATTGCAGGAATGAGGAGCAGGGTTAGAGATGCTGAGTAACTTGAGGAAGTTCACCTTGCAGACTTGCAGGTAGAGCAGGATTTGAAAGCAGGTACTTGTATTACTGCAAGTGCATGCGTGTGCCCACGCACCTGCTGGGGATCCAACCAGGGCCTCCTGCATACTTAGCAAGCACCCTACCACTGAGCCACCCACTCCAGGCTCCCCACACTGTACTTAACAAGGCCAAACAGTCCTGTCTTTTATTGCTGCTTCTTTCTATGCAAGTCCTAGTTGAGAGGTGCTCTGGGTTGATTAGTATTACCCCACCTCCCAAATCCATACCCATCTGGAACCTCAGAATGTCACCTTACTTTGCAGATGTGACAAAATTGAGATGAGGTTATACTGGATTCATGTGGGCCCTAATCCAATGACCAACGTCCTCATAGGACAGACAGGAATGTGGACACAGAGACATGCAGACACACAGGGAGAAGGACAGTGTGACAATGGAGGCAGAGATCAGAGTGATGGATCCACAAGCCAGTAAACATCAAAGATTGCTGGCAACCATCAGAAGACAGAAGAGATGAGTGGTCTCCTCCCCGACAGCCTTCTGACTTCTGGGCTCCAGGACAGTGAGATAATAAATTCTATTCCTTTAAGCCACCCAGTTTGTGGTATTTTGTTAGGGCAGCCCTGGGAAAGGAAGACAGCAGCTATAACATAGATCTTTAGTGTCCAACACAAGTGTCACTTCTGTTATCACTATAGGAGTCCAACTTTGGAGAATGACCTAGGGATCATCCCATTTGTCCTTCATCTAACTTGGTACTCCACCAAGGAAGATTTTCTTGAATCATCCTTTCCAGGAAAAAATAACTCATCCTATTTGAGGAGTAGCTCCCCTGAAGTGTACTAAATCCTCAGCTCATTTGAAACGCAACTCTTTTTTCTTTTTTTTGGAGAGGGCATGCTAGGTACTGAACCCAGGGGTGCCTAACCACTGAGCAACACCCCCAGCCCTTTTTAATTTTTTATTTTGAGACAGAGTCTTGCTAACTTGCTTAGAATGGCTTTGTTTTGTTTTAAAGAGCGAGGGAGAGTCAATTTTTTTTTCAGTCTGGTTTTTGTTCTTCCTCCACTTAATTGTGTATGTGGTGCTGGAGATTGAACCCAGGTCCTCGCAAATGCCAGGCAAGCACTCTACTGATGAGCCACCTCTCCAGCCCCTGCTGAGACTGGCTTCAAACTTGTGATTCTCCTGCCTGAGACTCTAAGCTACTGGGATTATAGGTGTTCACTACCATGCCTGGTTTGAAATGCAGTTCTTAAATATGTGCGTATAAGTAAAAACGAAAAAGTGCTTATAAGTGATTTTTTTTCTTTCTACCTATCAAGATCCTCCAAATCTTAGTGCCAGGTTTCTGGGTCACTCTGGCTAAACATAAATGCACTGACAGCTTATGAAGCTTCCAGAAATGAAGGAAGGAAATGGAAAATGTCTAGTTACTCATTTATGCATTCACTCCAGCAAACCCTGAAGCCCTGCCTGGCACTGGGACTGTAATGATGAATGAATCTGAATTGTGCGCTCAGCCTCTGCCCTCAGGAGTTGATGATTTTGTGCTGCCAAGAACTTTGCGAATAGTTGTTACATTTACCACTGGGTAAATGCTGTTGAAGCTAAAATGGTACTGGGAGGTCAGCCATGGCGCCGCACACCTGTAATCCCAGTGACTTGGGAGGCTGAAGCAGGAGGATCACCAAGTTCAGAGCCAGACCCAGCAACTTAATGAGCTCCTTATCAACTTAACAAGACCTTGACTCAAAATGAAAAATTAAAAGGGCTGGGTATATGGATCAGTGATTCGATGCCTCTGAGTTCAATCCCTGGTACAAAAAAAAAAAAAAAGTACTGGGGATAGAATTCAGGGATGCTTTTTCAATGAGCTACATCATTTAAGCCAAGTGCTGTGGAGTAATTCCAGCAACTAGGAGGCTGAGGCAGGAAGATTCCAAGTTCAAGACCAGCCTGAGCAACATTTTAGCTATTGTAGATAAAATGCTTTGGAAGCCCAAAAGACAGAACAAACAGCTGAGCCAGGTGAATCCAGGAAAGCTTCCAGAAGCACTTGTGTTGAAAGAAAATTTAAGCCGGGTGCTGTAGTGCATGGTGCATGCCCGTAATTCCAGTGACTTGGAGGCTGAAGTAGGAGGATTCCAAGTTTGAGGCCAACCTGAGCAACTTACTGAGACCATATCTCAAAAAAAAAAAAAAAAAAAAAAAGAGGGGGCTGAGGATGTAGCTCATTGGTAAAGCATCCCTGGATTCAATCCCCAGTACCAAAAAAGAAACAAAGACAAATAAAAATTTAAAAAAACCCACAACAACAACAAAAAAAAAAACAAAATTTTAAATCAGTAATACAGGCACATGAATACAAAACTCAAAAGGGACCAACGAGTACTATTGTGTCAGTTTAACAGAGCACCATATGGGCTGGAGCTGTGGCTTAGAGGTTATGGTGCTTGCCTAGCATGTACGAGGACACAAGTTCAAATCCCAGCACCACTTACACAATGAAGTGTCAGAGCAATGAAAACCGTGTGAAAAACTAAATAAAATTGATTCTCTCTCTTTATCTCTCTCTCTTAAAAAAAATCCAGAGCGCCACAAACTGGGTGTCTTGGAAGAAGAGGCCAGAAGTCTGTGATCAAGGTGCCCAAGGTGTCACCTGGGTTGGATCAAAAAGGGAAAACACGGGGCTGGAACAGTGGCTCAGCAGTTGCTGCGCTTTCCTGGTATGCACAAGTATGTGAGTTCAAACCCCAGCACCACATACACAACGGAGTCTCTCTGTCTCTCTACATATATATATATATATATGTAGAGAGAGAGAGAGAGAGAGAGAATCAGTTTTATTTAGTTTTTCATGTGGCTTTGACTGCTCTGAGATTTTGTTGTGTACGTGGTACTCACATCCTTGTGTATTTGAGGCAAGCTCTACAACCGCTGAGCCACCACTCCAGCCCCTGTTCCTCTCTTAAAAAAAAAAAAAAAAGAACGGAAAATGTGTTGCATGCTGCTCCCCTAACGTGCTGCATGCTGCTCCCCTAACGTGTTGATGCTGCTCCCCTAACGTGCTGCATGCTGCTCCC
>PVKS010039104.1:0-17501 GCA_004027875.1 Aplodontia rufa | reverse complement strand
AAGGGAGGGGAGGAGGGGGAGGGGAAGGGGAGGGGAGAGGAGAGAAGGGAGGAGGCCAATGTTAAATTTCATTGCTTTGTTTGGGATCTACTTAAAAAGTCTACAAACACAATTTTGCTGGGTAATTAAAACAGTGTAAATGTCACTATTCCCATCTCTGACGTTTGGTCTGGGTCCTGACCTGGCACAGTGAACTGCAGAGCAGGGACCTTGCTGCTGTGGTGTTGATAATCTGGCAGGAGACTCCTAACTCCTCCAGATGTCTGAAGTTACGGGCAGGGCACGCACCCGACAGCACCTCCTCTGTTGAGGCTTTGTACTCTGTGTGTTTGTCCTGAATCACTTCAAGTTGCCTGGCGTGAGTATGGGCTTGCTATAAAGACGGTACCTCCCCTAAGGGCCTGGATCCTGCCCTACATGTCAGTCACACAAGGTTGCGTTGGAAAGGTCGATCACATTTGAACAGCGGCAACAGTAACCACAGCTTGTATTGACCACTTCTGTGCACCTGCGCTTTGTGCTCAGCAGACACTGGCTCATTCAATAAGCAGTGTGTGCAGTGGAAGAGCACGGAGCTGGCCAGCCTAAATTCCAGGTCCCCAGCTCCTAGCTCTGTCACTTCCTTAGGTCCGTCCCCAGCACAATGAATAACCTGACTTCTCACAGTCACTACAGAATCAAATGCCCTGGGACACACAGTGTGCTTGCACTGACTGGCACCCAGTGCTACAGGCTGCATCACCCTTAGCCCGTCACTGTCACTGTCACTGAAAGCTCATCGGTCGCTCTTAATTGTTCCTTCCAGTGTTCATTCTAAGGTCCTCCTCTCCCTGCCCCGACTTCTCCCCTGGACTCCCCCTCCCGACAGATGGCTCCACCTCCCTCCTAGCTGCCCCAGTCAGAATCCAAGGTGCTAGCCTTGCTTCTTTCTTTGTCCGTCTCCAAATCCAGCCATTTGGTGAATCCCACCACCTGCCCCTCCTGGACATCCACACTGGCTTCCTTCTGGGGAAGCAGCTGCTGTGGAGCACATGGGTCAGGGATGTGTCCCCACCGCTTAGGAGGCAAGGGGCTCGGACTCTCTTCTGCTGCAGTAATGGGACCTGCGTTGTAGGGTGGTGGTGAGGCTGAAAGTGCTGCTCAGCTGTTGGGTACTATTGTCACTGTCTCGTCACCAGCTCCATGACAGTTCTGGCTGCTTCGTGCGCACTGAACTCAGCCTGCTGTCTTAATTCTCCCTGCCTCAGGTCCCACCCTTCAATCCTGAAGCCACACAAAGCCAGAGGGATTCTAAACATGTGAATGAAACCATCTCTGCACCAAGAATCTTTCAACAGCTTCTCATTACTCTGGAAAGGAGTCCAAAACCTCAGCCCTGCCCTGCAGCTGCCCACGCGAAGTCACCTGTGGGCCCTGATCTCATCTGGACTGCTACCTCCCCTCACTGCCATCTGGAGGCACCAGCGAGTGTTAGGTCCCCATATGAGCCTTGCTGTGGCCCAATGCATAGCCTAAGCACTCGCTGTGATCTCTGTCCCCAGAACACTCATTCTGCCTCCTTTAGGCATTTTCAGGTGTCTGTAGAGCAAATGCTCTCCGGGAGGGGGTCACCTCTCGCTCCCTGCTCCCCACCGCCTGGCCCTTTGACAGTATCTTGGTTATTTGTTCACCGGCTTATCTTCTGCCTGCCCAACCAGCATGTGGCTTGCTGCAGTTACAACGGTGGCAAAACAAATCACCCCAAAACTTCAGGCATGAAACAGCCATCTATCATAGCTCACCAACCTGGAGGTCAGGCATTAGATAAAGCCCAGCAGGGGTGGCTTATCTCTAGGGCCTTCACCAAAAGATTGCAGGAAGCACTGGGCATCCTTCTCTGTCTCCATGTGGTCTCTCCAGCAGCGCAGCTTTGGGGTAGCTGTTTGAACCTGGGGATCTCAGGGCATATGTCCAATGAGAGGGCCTGGAGAATGCTGCCCCACCTATTATGATACAGCCTGAAACGCTGGACAGCATGAGTTCCACCACAGTCACAGGTCTACCTGATGGAGAGCAGGAGTGCCAGGGCCACGCTATAGGGGAGAGCCTGGGATGGAGCGCACCACCCCACTGTAGGGGAGAGCCTGGGATGGAGCACACCACCCCTGTGTAGGGGAGAGGCTGGGATGGAGCTCACCACCCTGTTTTCCAGTACAGCAGCCACACTGGCTCATTGACACTGCTCCCATGGCTCCAGAGTGTTGTATGGCATACAGTAGGTGCTCAATAAATGTTAAGTGCTTTGTGATGTAGTGCACCATCTTCATTTTACAGATGAAAAATAAATCGGGGCTCAGTAATTGGCTCTGATAGAAACCCATGTCCTTCTAACTCCAACAACCCTTTCTTAAATGATATGGCTCCATCCCCTCCCTCACACTGAATACTGAATCAACAAATAATCGCATAAAGGAACAAATTGCTCTGTTTTACATGGCCATGGTATTATGCTAACATCACTGATCGGCATTCAGATCCTATCAAGTTTTCCCATTTCCTTCCCCGGTCTTTCTTTTCCAAATGTTTTAGTCCTGGTTCTTTTTTATAAAATATTATTTTTTTGAAAGAGAATCAATTTTATTTAGTTTTTCACGTGGCTTTCGTTGCTCCAACACTTCGTTGTGTATGTGGTGCTGGGGTTTGAACCTGCATTCTTGCACATGTCAGGCAAGCACCATAACCACTGAGCCACTGCACCAGCCCCACATATTCTTATTTTTAGTTGACATGTAGTGATTTTACTTGTCTACAGGGTACGGTGTGATGCTGTAATACATGTACCCAGTGTGTCATGCTCAGATCAGGATAGCTGGCAAGTCCATCACCTGAGACTCACCACTGCTCAGCATTGATATGGGCTTAGTATCCTGCCTGGTCCTAAGTAAGTCTACTGCTTCCATGTGAGAGACCTGGACAGAACTAAAAGTCACTTTCAATGACCTCCGCCTGAGGACTGTCTAATGAGTATTAGTAACCCAAGCCCTCAAAACATTCCTTCTCCTGTCACTTACTGAATGCTGGGCCTTTGTATAGGTTTTAGTGAGTGACAGGAGGGCCTGGTGGCTGGGTGGTGGTTCTGAAGAACAGCGCCACCTACTGAGGACCTGCTCCACCTCCACCTCCCACAGCTGGGCTCAGAGCTTCCTGTTAATGGCCCAAAGGTATGCAGAGGTCTCCTAGCAGAACAGGGGAACCTTGGCCTTGACCTCTAACCCAAGTACTGGAAGTAACCAACACAGAGACCAACAAAATCTTAGCATGCTGATTATAGGGTGGGCCAGTGTGGCTCTGCAAGGGGAAGTGATTGGGTTATGAGAGCCTTCACCCACTCAGTGAGTTAGGCCCTGGTAGGGGTTAACTGGCAACTGAAGGCATCTGGGGTGTGGCTGGAGTGAGTGCATCCTGGGGTGGGGAGGGGTGCTTTGGGCTGTATATTTTGCATCTGGCATGGAGTTTCTCTCTCTGCTTCCTGAAGCCAGGCCTTGGCCCGCTTCCGTCTGCCACACTCTTCCACCACCATGTTCTGCCTCATCTCCAGCCCCGAGAAATGGAGTCGGCCACCTACGAACTATGACCTCTGAATCCATGCGCTCCTACATACACTTTCCTCCTAAAATTGTTCTCATCAGCTCTTAGCGACAGCAGCAAACAAGCAAAGACTAAAACACGGCTGCGCACGAAACAGCTCATACCACGCGATTCCATTTGCACCAATGCTGCAGTGCGTGGAAGACACGGTCCCCAGAGCAGCCATGTTCAGAGGGGAGCCTTGGGGGAGTGCCTGGATCATGAGGGCTCTGACCTCAGCAGGGGTTAATCCACTGATGGATAAATAATTTGATGGCATTATTGAGAGTTGATGGGAACTGTAGGAGATGGGGTCTGGTTGAAAAGAGTAGGTCACTGGGGGCGTGTGTTGGAATAGCACATCTTGTCCCTGGTCCTTCCTTCCCCTGGCTCCCTCTCTCCTCTCTCCTCCCTCCTTCCTGGATGTCCTGAGCTGACAGCTTTCCTCCACCATGCCCTTCGCCCTTGCCCTTTGCCCTTGCCTTTCGCCCTTTGGCCGTGATGTTCTACTCAGACCCGGCACGATGGAGCCAGCCAAGCACTGGCTGAAACTCTGACCTCTGACACCATAACCAAAATAAATGTTTCCTCCTTCAAGCTGTTTCTCTTAGGAATTTGTCACAATGATGAAAAGCTGACTAACACAATGGAATTCTAAAAGACGCAAAATTACTACACAGTGATAGAATGTAGCTCAGTTATCATTGGGGGCAAAAGATGGTGAGGGATTCATTGCAAAGGGACATCAAGGAAGTTTCTTTGGTGTTGAAAATTTTCTGTACATTTTGATAGGATTATGGGTTGTTTGGATAAATGTGTTAATCCAACCCCACTGGATGGTATAGTTAAGATGTGTGTATTTCACCTGCATAAATTTTATCTGAGTGAAAAAATATAAATTGAATGCTAGTTAATGATTTACATGCTGGAGTGTGTAGGAATGAAGCTTATTGATTCTGAAGTTTACTTTAAATGCATTTTATTTTAAAGAGAGAAAGGGAAAGTGAGAGAGAGAAAGAGAAAATCCATTCTATTTAGTTTTTCATGTGGCTTTCATTAGTTGACACTTCATTGTGTACATGGTGCTGGGGTTCAAACTCACGTCCTCATGTATGCCAGGCAAGCGCTGTAACTGCTGAGCCATTGCTCCAGCCCCAATTTAGATGCATTTAAAAAATAAGATAGATTGAGAAACACATTGATATGTGATAAAGCAAAATGGGCAAGATGTTAGCCATGGTAGGATTAAGGTGTTAGTACGTGAGTGTTTACAATATAATATCTGTGTGTGTGTGTGTGTGTGTGTGTGTGGTGCTGAGGATTGGACCCACAGCTGTTCTATTACTGAGCTACACCCTCAGCCCTTTTTATTTTTATATGAGACAGGGTGTTACTAAGTTGCTGAGACTGGCCTCAAAATTGAAACCCTCCTGCCTCAGCCTCCTGAATTGTTGGAATTATACACATGCTCCACACATCCAGTTCATAGTATGATTCTTTCAACTTTTCTGAATTTGAAATTTTCTACAATAAAAAAAGGAAAATGGAGAAAAAAAGAACGAAAGAGAGAAAAAGGAGCCAGGTGTGTTGGTGCATGCCTGTAATCCCAGCACCTTGGGAGGCTGAGGTAGGAGGATCACAAGTTCAAAGGCAGCCTCAGCAACTTAAAGAGGCCCTAAGCAACTAAGTGCAACCCTTTCTCAAAATAACATATAAAAATGTGGGCTGGAGTGGTGGTTCAGCAGTTACAACACTTGCCTGGCAGGTACGAGAAGACGAGTTCAAACTCCAGCACCACCAACACAACAAAGTCTTGGAGCAACGAAAGCCACATGAAAAACTAAATAAAAATGATTCTCTCTTTCTCTCTCACACTGTTCCTCTCTCAAAATAAAATATAAAAGGAGCTAGGGAAGTGGTTCATGGGTTAAGAGCCCCTGGGTTCAATGCCTGGTACTAAAAAAAGAAAGAATGAAAAAAGAAAGAAACAAAGAAAGAAAGAGAGAAAGAAAGAGAATGAAGCCTAATGAAAATGATACATGTACCCATGTTCCGGTTGAAAGGACTTAAGAAAAGATGGAGTGGGGGCTGCTTTGGCATGGAATCATCTCAGCATACTAAGTTCCTTCATCTTATTAAGGACAAATTGGGAAGTTACGGTTGCTGTCGATTAATTTTTTTTAATAAGAAAATTTTAAAATCTGATGTGCCCCTGAGCTTCCCAGCACATCCCTGTGGTAGAGGTGAGCTCCCAAATTAGGCTAATTAAGCCCAGGAAAAGAGACTGTTTCACCAACTATTTGAACCTCTCTGCAACCTCTTGACTAGCGAGACTGTTTTAATGAATGCCTGGGAGCCTGCCCTTTCCCAAGGCCAGCACCTTCCTGGGTTCGTACTATTTTTCCAGTGAGAATCTCCCTCTTCAGCTTGCCGCCTCTGCAAGGAGGCTGCATACAAAAATAAATCGCATTTAAGAGAGTCGAACGACACGGTCTGAACCATGCATTGAGTTAAGCGAAGACGAACCAGAAGTTTATGAATTAAATTTCCCCTCAAGTCCCATAGAAATCCAATAAATAAATTAAGTGCATGTGGATTTAAAAATTAAAGGCCGAGAAGACTCGAGGCAAAGTGCATTTGACATTTGAAATAACAGAAACCTGAGAGGAGCCACGTAGCAAGATGTGCGCTTACCTGGTGTAATAGGGGCCTTGGTCACTGCCTCTGCTTGGCTCCGTGTTTACAGAGCGTAATGGCATTGCAGGAAAATTCAATAAAACCCTCGGGCGCAGGTGTGAGCTGAGTGCCATTTAGAGCTCAATGGCAGAGGGCCTCAGCTCCAACGTCGCCTAGAAGGGCTGTGGTTACTGCAGTCCTCAGCTTCTTCCGAGTTCCCCTTCTGTTTGGAAAGGGTGTCCGTGGCTCCAAAGTGGGCCTCTGGAAGGGTCTGCTTTCCCCTGGGAGCATGTGGCAAGAGGCTAAAAGACCTGGTAATTCTTCATTCTGACCTGGTAATGTCTACTCTTAGGAATTTAGCCTGATTAAGGAATTTTAACATGTGGCCAAAGATATTCATCATAGTGTTAAGATAGAAAAAAAAAAAACTTAAAGCAATCAAATACTCAGCAATAGGGAATAGCATAAATAGCTGTTTTGGAAGTTATTTAACACAATCATTAAGACAAGATGTGAATCTGCGATCCTGCTCAGCCGCTGGCTAGCTGCAGCACCGTTTCCTACATTTCTCACTGAACCACTTCCTCATCCGTAGATATAACTTTACCTCCTAGCTGAATCGGAAGGATGCAACAGGATAAAAGGAGTAAAAAAACTTTTTTGCAAGCACGTGGCAGCTGGTAACACCGTAACTCTTAGGTATCAGGCACATGCTATGTAACAATTACAAAGCGCATCGTTCAAAGAATATTTAATGGCATGGAGAATGCTCATGATATCTTATTAAGTGAAAGGAACGGAGCATCCATTATAACTCAATTTTATTAAAACAGACATTTTATGGATATAAGAAAAAAGACGGGAAGAAATGTCATCCAAATGTTAATAACAACTACTCAGCCTGACAAAGAAAACAAGAATAATTTCAATTCTGTCCTTCTTGTTTCCCTCTGTTTCCAAAATAATCAATGTGGCTCATGTGCTACTTCATAGAAATTTCTTTTAGGGAACATTTTTTGGTTTATTTTAACAGAGGCGAATACAAAAAGCAGATTTGGGGGGGAAAAGAGTAGCATACAAACATGATTAGAAAAAAATTTGGAGAAGTAAAAATTAATAGTGGGAATTTCTATTTGTACCCCTGTCCATCCCCTCAAAGATACACACAGTTAATAATTCCCTCCAGGGGCTGAGCAGTGGCTCAGTGGTTACAGCACTTGCCTGGCATGTGCTAGAACGTGGGTTCAAATCCCAGCACCACATATACAACAAAGTGCAGGAGCAAAGAAAGCCATGTGAAAAACTAAATAAAATCAATTCTCTCTTTCTCTCTCTCACTGTCCCTCCCTTTAAAAAAGAAAAAGAAAAGTTCCCTTCCAAGTGGGAAAATAAACCGTTGTCCACACAGCAAACAGCCCCATCTCATCCTTTTAATTGTTATCAAGCTCTGCTTCCATCCTATTCTAGAAAGACCATTGCTTTTAAATCCTGCTAGCCATGACCCTGAGCATACCACCACCTGCCATGCCCTGCCCTGCCCAGCCACAGCTAGCGCCCGGGTGAGCCCTCCAAGCTCCCTCTGCCCCTCCTCACAATGTGCTTAGGTCTTGTCTTGCTTACGGCTGGCACCCAAGCTTGCCAGACTGTAGCTGGCTCCTACGGGACAGAGACACCATCACATGCATGCATTTCCCCTGTGGATGGATATTTAGCCCTGTTTCCATTTAAATATCTAAGGCATAAACCTAAAGCATATCGATACAAATTTTAATAACACATTGGAAGTTAAGGTGCTAAAGTTTACACAGGTGGGGCAAAGATTTGAATGAATGACTGAGTGTTGGGTGGTGTCCACCCCACCCTGACCTCTTTAAATGAACGTGACTCACTGCACCAGTCAGCTTTTCATTGCTGTGACCAAAACGCCTGACAAAGACAACTTAGAGGAGGAAAAGTTTTTGACTCACCATTTTCAGAGGTCTCAGTTCAGGGTTGGCTGACTCCACTGCTTCGAATCCGACGTGAGGCAGATTATCAAGGCGGAAGGACCTAGAGGAGGGAAGCAGCTCAGCTCCTGGCAGCCAGAGAGAGAGAGAGAGAGGGTGGGGGAGGGGGAAAGGCCCCGGGGCAGATGTGGGCCAAGCCACACTCCCAGTGACCTACTTCCTCCAGCTGTCTGCCTATGGTTACCACCCAGTAGTCCATTCTGCTGCCCCTGGATTAATCTATATCCTGCATGAGGTCAGAGCCATGACTATATTGGGGATGCCTCCAACACATGAGTTTTAGTAGACCTCCTGGTCCAAGTCCTAACTCACTCATTCTCCCCACAGTGGACCTCAGAGGTCCTCAGCAGCATCTCCCTGGGCTACCCTGCTGACCCTCTCCCACCACTTTGAAGTTTCTGTCCCTGCCACATGTCCCCTCTTAGCCCCAGAGCTCATCTCCCACACATCGCAGCCAGGAGGTAGCCTGCCCAGCTTTGAACATGCGGCCCCCGCTCATCACTGATAAGCAGGAAGGAAAGGGGCCAGCCAAGAAGACTCTTCCTCCTTCTTAACGCCTTAACAAGACAGAAGTTAATACAGAACTAGTGCTTTAGTCATTTTTTGTTGTTGTTACTGTGACCCAAGGACCTGACAAGAACAATTTTGGTGGAAAAGTTTATTTGGGGGCTCGTGGTTCAGAGGTCCATGGAAAGCCTGCTCCATCCCTCGGGATTGTGGTGAGGCTGAACATCACACGGCTTCAGGAAGCAGAGAGAAAAACTATATGCCAGATACAAAATATATACCCCGAAGGCACGCCCCCAAGGAGCCACCTCCTCCAGCCACACCCAAGCTGCCTTGGCTGCCTAGGTTAACCCCTATCAGAAGATTAACTCACCGATGGGGTTAAGGCTCTCATAACCCAATCCCTTCACCCCCAGCCCTCCTGCATTGTCTCCCAGATGAGAGTTTGGGGGACACCTCACATCCAAACCACAGCAATACTTGAAGTAGAACACGTGGCACTGCTGCCTTTGGAGACATCACAGGTGCTTTGTCACTGCGTGAATGTTTCCAGACCCTAGAATCAGCCTCTTTGTTTCCATTGCCCAGCCGATTAGTGATCAGTGACAAAGGGCAAGGAAAATGATTTTAGAAGCTGTCAAGATGAAGACCAAAGATGAAGGCCATGGTATGGAGCAGCGAAACACGGAGAGGCAAAGAAATCAACCCGCTGAGAGTCTTTTCATTTAGGAAAGAACTGTGGTCATGGGTACCATTCATGGAACCGACTAAAAGCAGATTTCAGGGTGGCCGTACATCCAAAGAAACTATGAGCCCAGATTTCGTTGAGCATTAATCTGGTGGTTCTCCACGAGGGGCATTTTGCCTCCCAGAGGACTTTGGCAACATCTAGACATTTTTGGTCATCCTAATTGTGGTAGAGATGACTCTGGCCAGTGGCACCTAATAAGTAAAGGTCCAAATGTTGCTAAACATGCTAAAGATACACAGGCCAGACCCATGGCAAAGAATTACCAGGGCCTAAGTGCTGATAGCATGAGCTGGGAAACCCTCGGTGACCCCAACATACAAAAGTTCCCAATTCTCACGGGAGAAGGGACCCAGAAGAATAATAGACCACAGACAACGTAAATGAGGGAGTTTAATTTAAGTTGCATCTAGAAAGTTCTCCTAGCCAGGTATGGTGGTGCATGCCTGTAATCCCAGCTGCTTGGGAGGCTGAGGCAGGAGGATCACAAGTTCAGAGCCAGCCTCAGCAACTTAGCAAGGCCCTAAGCAACTTAGCAAGACACTGTCTCGAAACAAAAATAAAATAAGGTCTGGGGATGTGGCTCAGGCTTAAGTGCCATTGGGTTCAATCCCTGGTACAAAGAAGAAAAAAGAAAGAAAGGAAGGAAGGAAGGAAGGAAGGAAGGAAGGAAGAAAGAGAAAAGAAAGAAAGAGAAAAGAAAGAAAGAAAGAGAAAAGAAAGAAAGAAAGAAAGAAAGAAAGAAAGAAAGAAAGAAAGAAAGAAAGAAAGAAAATACTCCTGATGGCCAGCAGAGACTTCACTGGTCCAATTACCATGAACCAGGGGCTACATGTGACACCCACTCTGCCCTTTCCCAAGTGGGACAGCTTACTGCTGTGTCCCTGTTCCCTCACGGCAGTTGGGCACAGGAGGATGATGAGAGAGAACTTGACTTTCTAGTTTACAGGTCAGTGAGAATGAAAACTGCATCTGGACCTGGAAGAGATGGTATTTGTCACCCAGAGGTTGAGGACATGGAGCTGGACCAGACAGACTGGGATCTGAACCATCAGCCTCAAAGAGGGGAAATCTGTGCATAGAAAGAAGGGTGTGAAGGTCATTTGGTGACAAGGGCAGAATGCAGCAGAGTTCCCAAGCCCCAGCTGGAGCACGTTTCCCTGTGGTTTGGTGTGGCTGTGAATTGACTCTAATCTCTAGCACGGGAGCACCTGCTCTGCTGACCACTGCCTGGCCTGCCCGTGCAAACCTCCTGCCAAATCCCCTTTCTCCCCCACACCACCACGCCAATGCAGAGAAGCCCAGGGATGAAGAGCACAAAGTCACAGTGTGGAAGAAGGAGCCTGGGTCTCTGAAGTACCACCTGGAGGAGAGCTGCCCGTTCAACAGAAGCTGCTGCTTAGGGCCTGGAGTGAGCTGAGCATGGACTTCTGTGTTGATCGCTGCCAGCCAAGGTTTATCTATCACAGTGGCCAGCATTACCTTAGCCAATGCACCAACAGAAGGCACTCTAGGCCATCTGGTTGGATTTGCACCTGCTTCAGGAGTGACTGTCTCCAGCCTACCTTGCAAGGCTAATCCACACGGGCCCCTGAATGCTCACTCGGGTTATCCTCGAATCAGGGCATGGTCCCCGAGGTCCTTCTACTTGGGAAGAAGAGGATTGGTCTGAGAGGTGGGAAGACCTTTTGACAAGGGACTAAAAACCCTCTTCCCACGAGGATCGCCAGAGGGTCTGGAGAATGAGACCAAATCATTGAAATCTCTGGCCCATGCTCCCAAGAGACCCCAGGTGACATGCAACCCAGGATGATCTCATACCTGAGCCAAGCACATCTCCACTCCAGGTCAAAGTCCTGCTTGATCCACACCCTGGCTGTGGAGCATGTGGAGGGGCTGAGGCTGGCCCAGTGAGGAGGAGGATGTCACCTTCCAGGGCACAGGGCACTTGGCCAGGGCTAGAGAATTCCTTCCTGCAAAGCAGATCTCCTGTCCTCCTGAGTATTCTATCTGGAAGGAAACTTAGAGCATCTAAGCCAACTTCACTGGAAAACGCCCCCCATGGATGTGAAGTCTAATCCAACTTTGGCTACGAGGGGATTTGACTAAAATACCACCAGTGAAAATCTGAATAAAAGAGAATTAACTGAAAGCATCCTGAAAAAAAAAGCCATATTATAAAACTACTCTGAGCTTTCCTTTGTCAGCTCTCCGAGTGCAAAGAGTAGTCCACCCACCTCTGTGTATTCCAGACACCAGTCACCTGCTGTGTGCACAGCGGGCTCCCATGTTCTTCTGGAACTGAATCTAACTGTCCTAAATGCCCAGTCAGGAAGGTGGAGGTTTGGGAGGCAGGGTGGTCTCCAAAAGCAGATTCCTCACTGTAAGGACCCCTCGCTCTGCAGGGAAGGAATGCGTTTCGTGCATAGAGGACGCTTCAGCCCTGCCTCCCTTTCAAAATGCTTCTCCGTTTTAACTCCTTTTCTCTGAGTCTGGCTGGGGCTTCGGACTTTGAAGACTGCTCTTACCACCCTAGGCCAGACACGTGTGGCCCCAAGATGAGACGCTGTCAGATCCAGGAGGCTAATGTTGAGCAAGCAGCCGTAAACTGAGAAGCCCTGCTCAGGAAGCCTCACTCCTCGCCACGGCCTCCTAACAGAAGAGCTGGACGCTGCACCACGACAAACCCTGCGCTTGGCATCTTCCTCCATCTTCTCCTTCCACTTCAGAAAGATCCCATGTTATCTCCATTTTACGCACGAGAGCTTAAACGGGCTCAGGGACAAGCCAAGAAAATAGATGGGAATCAACAAAGTTAAGGCTGAAACCAAAGTCTGATTCCAAAGCCACCATCTGCCCTTCTCCCCTCCCTGGTTTCTTCCTTCATTCATTCTTCCCCCTCCACTCTTCCTTTTCCTCCTTCCTTCCTCCCCACCCACCCCACCAGAGGAGCAAGGGGGTGGTAGAGGAAACACTTAGTGGTCTTCCTGGCAGCCTTCCTGCCTGCCCTTCTTCCTTGCACTAAGAATCCTGATTCTGCTCAGGTGCAGGTTTCCCGCACCTCAGAGAGGAAGCAGAACCTCTTCCTCGTCCAGGGTGATTCTGGATTGTTTGGCTCTAAATAGACCAGAGGAATTGTATTCCTTTGCTCATGATTGTTTGGGGGATGAACATGTAACTCATCTACTGTGACATTCAGGAAGTCTTCTAGCAGCTTGTTAAAGTTACTTCACGCTTTAGAAGGTACACAGTGAAGAAACATTGCTATGCAAAGACATGATGCCTGGAACTGAAGCAGCCATTTTGTTGCAATGAGGAGAATTGGTCTGATGCAAAAATAGAGAATTGGAAGGGACCTGGGGCTTTGACAACATCCATGAGGAGTACCATCCATAGAGCTGATAGAACAATTCTGGACTCATCATGTCTTTAGTTAAAGTATCCTCTCATTTCTTAAGCAGACTTGAGTTGCTTTTTTGTTTTTTATTCTAGAGAGAGAGATAGAGAGAGTGTGTGTCCAAAAGTGTGGCTCACAGCACTTTCCCTCCTTTAATCCTTGTTGTTCCCATAGGGTTGAGAAGCTCTGATCAAGCAACCTGATGGCATGAGTCGGACACTTTTGCAGTGGGGCCAGGGGAGGGGAGGCTGTTCTAGAAATGGCAGAGGGGAGATTAAAGGCGCCTCAGTGCAAGGCTTGTACATGGATGCTCGGGGGCAGCCCCACATACCTGGAGTCCATTGTACGTTACAGGACAGGTTAGACCGGATGTCCCTTCCAACTGCTTAAGGTGGTGCCCATGGTCATCAACACACCTAGACACAAGGCCACGAGATTGCTACCCAGGGCCCATTGCACAAACACTGTCAAGCAAAAGAACAGGAGCCATCCCTCTTGCTGCCTAGTGGGCAATCAGAGGTCCCAAATATGTTCGTGCTGGAAGGAACCTAAGGCACATCCAAGTTTGTTTCCATGTCATAGATAACAAGCTGAGGCTGGCAGAAGGAGGGAGGAGGAGGAAAAATAATTGTCCAAGTAACTACAGAGACTGCCTGAGTGGGGTCTGCACCCCTGCGTGCAGATTCCCTGAGGGCTCCTGCAGCACTCACACCCGCCATGGCCAGTTGAGCCACCTAGCTTAACAACACTGTCGCTGCACATATAAAGGAAACCTTTTGACAAAATTCAAATTACAAAGCAGTAAACTGGGTCAGGGTAGGGGAGGTGGAAAGGGTACGTGTGCACGTGTGCATGTGTGTGTATGTGTGTATGTGTGCATATGTCTATGTGTACATGTATGTGCATGGGTGTATGTGTACATGTGTGTGCATGTATACATGTGTGCATGTGCGCATATGACTATGTGTACTGTGTGTGTATGTGTACATGTGTGTATGACTATCTGTACTGTGCACGCATGTGTGTATGTGTAGTGTGTGCATGTGTGTATTGTACATGTGTGTGCATGTGTATATATACATGTGTGCATGTGTTTGTGCATGTCTATTGTACTGTGTGTGCATGTGTGTATGTGTGTGCATGTGAGTATATGTGTATGTGTGCATGTCTATGTGTACGTGTGTGCATGTCTATGCATGCATGTGTACATGTGTGTATGTGTGAGTATGTGTACATGTGTGTGCATGTGTGTGTGTTCCTCTGTGTGTGTGTGTGTGTGTGTGTGTTCCTATGCAAAAAGAAGGACAGGTGAGCCTTCCAGAGGGCTGCTACCCCTGGCTTGCCTCTTAGGCTACTGTCACTGGGCTTGCTGGTCACACCAGCTGCACTTTCCAAAGCTCTTCCCTTCCCAGCCTGCCACGGACAAATTGCTTTGATTTGCAAAACAGACAACTCTGCAATTGCCTGAGTACATTTAATCTTTTCAAATTAAGCCAACTTCACATTCGGCATACCATATGGAATTCTTTAGGGTGTTTATAAACACAGTTACACTTAAGCCCTGGTCCACTCTGCTCAAACTGTACCAGAAATAGTGCAGAGAGCCAAAACCGTCAGATTGAAGGGACACTCTGCCACTGGGCCAAGTCCTCTAGGAGGTGGAAAGGACTGCAGATGCCATCAGTTCCAGAAGCTGCACCCCGGAGGCCCACAGGCTGAGTTTGGCACACAGATGATTTGAATTTGGCTTGCTTTGTGTTTCTGGAAAAAAAAATTGCACCAACATTTGAGAACTGAGTAATTTCACATAAAAATCCAGATTTCTACATCTTTTGGGAAAAAAAAGCTGGCAACAGGGACCACCCTGAGCACTCCTGCATAACAGAGGGGTAGATGAGCAGTGATTTCTCCCTCTGCCACGGGATGCCCTTATTCCTCCTCCTCCTTTTTTTTGGCATCAGGGATTGAATCCAGGGACGCTTAACCACTGAGCCACATCCCCAGCTCTTTTTGTATTTTATTTTGAGACAGGGTCTTGCAAAGTTGCTCAGGACCTCTCTAAATTGGTGAGACTGGCTTTGAACTTGCGATCCACCACAACTGGCCCCTCCCTCTGTTCTTACATCAACTTTCAGCCTAACTCATCCTCCAGCCTCACCCTCGTAGACACCCCCGGGGTTTACTGTTCTTATCTAAATCAAGACATTAGTTTTACAGAGGAAGTATCTGAGTCTCAGCACCCAAAACTGCCTCACCTAAAGTCACAGAGCTGGCCGGGAGAGAGCCCAACTTTAATTCACGGGGTGCAGGGGCAGCAGCATAGCAGGCTCACGGGCCTGGAGGTGGAAGCACAGGGCTGTCCCCTAGTCCAGAAGGTTCTGGATATCCCAGACAGGGTGGGGAATTGGGTGTCGGGAGTATGGAGGAAGGAAGCCAACTTCACCTGTTTTGAGAGCTGAAGAACCACAGATGCCCTCCGGAAGAGAAGGGAAGGGGAAATTTGATCCTTGGCCTTGGGCTCATTGAAAATACATTCATTTGTTCATGCATCAAACATTTATCATGTATCGCTTTTCAATACTCACCCTAGGCCATGGAAAAAAAGGATATTAAATCTGGATTCTGATCCTCAAGGCACATCCAGTCCAGCCTAGCAGAGGAAAAGTCCCACAAGCGTGACAATTCTAGCCCTCTGCCCGCCCCCACCACCCCTGTAGTCAGCCCTTCGGGCAGAGGGTGGTAGGCACAGTGGTTGAGGCCACAGACAGCTAACAGCATGGGTTCCAATGCTGATCCTGTCCCTAAGTATCTGTTTTCACTGTCTTTTAAAGTAACCTGATGCCGACCTCAAATGTTTCCTTGGGAGGGAGCATTTGAAAAGCTCCTTGCACTTGGTAAGCACTCAATAACTGGTGGTTCTTCTAGAATGTTTTCCTACCCTCTTCTGCTACTCATTTTTTTCCTCTTTTATTTCTCTCACCCTCTTTCCCTTCCCCCTGCCCTCTTCCTCCTCCTCTCCTCCTTCTCCTCCTCTGTTTCCTATTTGTTCCTGACATTGTCTTAAATTCTGAGATTTCCAAGTATTTTCTGGCATCGAGAGCCCTTCCTCAGGGTGATGGGCAGGACTCGTAACGGAAAGTTCCAGCACTTGCTGAAGTAAACCCACGAGGCCTCGATACTAGTAAGTGCTGCATTGCTTGTGTTACTTCTTTGAAGGACAGAGAATTACTGAGGAATAAATCCTTAATTATTTGGTCTCATTTGCACGGAGAATCTCGGTAGATGGTCCTGCTCTGGGTTCTCCCACACGACAATTCTTCTGGGCCTGGGCCATTCCAGATTCTAAGGTAAAACAAAAGACTGAGAGCTAGAAAACGGTAGATTTTTAATCCCAGGACAGATGCTTGTTCCCTTGTTGGCCAGGAGCAAATTACCTCCCTTCCTTGATTTCCTACCAGCAACACAGAAATCAATTATCTCCTCGCCTCACTCGAGGGCTGAGAGACTTAATTAAGCTTTTGGAATATGGTTGTTAGTTAACCTAATTCTGTAAACCAACAATCCTTTGCTTTCCTAATCACATCTACCACGCTTTTCATAAATTAGTCCCTTTTCCTAAAGTCAGAATAGAGGATGACTTCTTTTTCACTGATTCACTCCTTATAAACTTTTTTTAAAATAAAGAAAGGGGGGACAGGGAGAGAGAGAAAGAGAGAGCAATTTTTATTTAGTTTTTCATGTGACTTTCATTCCTCAGACACTTTTCTTTTTGTACGTGGTGCTGGGGTTCGAACTCATATACTCGCGCATACCAGGCAAGAGCCACAATCGCTCTTGGGCTGGGCCACCGCTCCAGGCCCCCTTACTTCTCCTCATCAACAAGCCTAGGGTGGGGAAATTCTAAAAAAGAAAGATCAAGGCAACAAAGAAATATACAGGGAGCTGGAGAGTGACCTCTTGTTCCATAAGGGAAGGGTTAACTTTGACCTTGAGAATAGAACATGACCTTGGGCCCTGTAGCCACTGCTGCAGCCTTAAGGGGAACTGCAGATCGGGTTCAACTTGCTTACGCTGCAGTGCGCAGCCCTGACTGAGCAAGAGTCCTTCAGGCACTGGCTGAAATCCTGGCTCCACCACTTCCCAGATGAGTGACCCTGGACACAACCTTGATGTCTCTCATCTATGAAGGGTGATGATAAAGTCTCCTTTCCAGGCTTGTAGTGAAGCCGTTATGAGTTTCCCCCTTCCCATTCACAATTAAGCTCCATGGGATATTATATGAGTGACTGTATTAGTCAGCTTTCCATTGCTGTGATAAAATACCTGGGAAAAGCAACTTAAAAGGAGGAAAGGTTTGTTTTGGTTTCACAGTTTGATGGTCAGCTGGCTCTGTTGCTTCTGGACCTGTTGCGAGGCAGAACATCAGAAAAGGAGCCTCACCTTGGAGCACAGCAGCTCACTTCATGGCAACCAGGAAGCAAAAAGAGAGAGAGAAAGGGGATGGGGTCCTACTCCCTTCAAAAAGCACAGCCCCAGCAGCCCAATTTCTTCAACGAGGCCC
>PVKS010039103.1:0-17500 GCA_004027875.1 Aplodontia rufa | reverse complement strand
ATGTATGAATGTGAACCAACGAATCCCTTCATTGTGGAAGACGATGCTGAACCAGTAAAGAAAATGAAAACAAATTGAAAAAAAAAAAAAAAGAAAAACAATAACCAAAATTGAACCTCAGAGTGAAGGAGGAGAAAAGATGGGAACTGTTCCCACAGACTATGTTGTTTAGCAAAGAATTTCTAATTACATTTATGCAAAAGGCACTTTGAAGATTCCAGAAATAATCCAGTTGTGTTGCTACAAAACCCTACTTGGCAACTGTTCATGCTAGTGTATTTAAATACATTTGGCCCTGTTTACTTGCACGTTCTTAAATTAGGCCTGAATAACTGGCTGATAGATACATGATACAGAACAGCTTGTTTGTAACAGGAAAATTGTCCAATCTATCTTCCTTTATAACTGAGCCTCAACAGCCTTGATTTATTGGTGTGGTTCAGGAAATTTGTCCCACATAGAGTTATAGGGAATTTCTTTCATTTGTATACTAACTGCTTTTGATTTTTTTTTTTTTTTACTTCATCGGTGGCCTCAGTGATTGATTTTCAGTCTAGCTAAACCAGTTCATGTTATACATATTCCCCAATAGGAAAGAGATTAGCTTAGCAGACAGTGCACATCACCGCACAAAGAAAGTTCTGGTTTTTCCATTGGAACTTAAAATTTCCAAAGAACATGGCACATGAGCCAGAATTCTTGAAGGAAAGATTGTAATAATGACCAAAGAAAGAAGACAGTTCTTTAATGAAACGATACATACAGTCACAATAAAAGTAAATATAGCAGCTGAACCATTAGTCAAGAATTCAGGGGTCAAGACTCCAGAGTTTGAATCGTGATGCCACCACCTACCTGTCATGTGACTCTAGACAACTTAACACGTCTGAGTCTGTTTCCACATCTAAACTCAGTGTCACTAAAAGTATCAGCAATGAATTGTTTGATGCACGTGGGACATATTTATCATGATTGTTGGCTTATAGGAAGTCTCCAATAGATATTAGTTACTATTATCCTTAGAATTGCAATGGAAATAAGCACAAATGTACCTCCCTGGACACCAAATACTTAATAACTCAAGGAGAATGAAATACAGAATCAACCAAAAGAAGTCAACAATTTACTTAGCCCATCATGATTTCTCTATGCATGGGCTAGAGCCTGTTTTTTTGATTATATACAATTTTCACAATGTCCCATTCAGGTAAGAGATTAGGATCATTATTTTAAGATGCTTTCAATGAGTCCGTCAGTAAATTTTCATTCATTTCAGACTCTTCCTTTCTGATCCACTCTTCCTTTCTGAACCCTTTGTCCTACACACTGCCTGCCAGTATCCCTTGCCACCCACACCACCACCAATTCTCCCCAAAAGACTTGTCGCATTGCTAGCTATAACTTGGAGAACACAAAGATGGGCTTCGAGTCTCACTGGAGGCAGGTTCAAGATGACCTATTTCAGTCCTTGTCATCCAGCACCCAGGAGAAAATATGAATGCAGTGGAAGGAAGCTCTTTCGTGATTTCTAAACTGTGGTGGGCATTCTCTGGTTCCTGCCCACCATCCAGGCTCTCTTCCTTGAAGACAACCATGGTATTTTCTAAGGGGCAGTTCATCAACCCCTGGCATTCATTCCTAATGAGGCTGTCAATTAAGGTTCCTTGCTTTGTCTGGACAAAGAAGAGCCATGAGCTG
Organism: Aplodontia rufa; assembly: GCA_004027875.1. Classification (NCBI taxonomy): domain Eukaryota; kingdom Metazoa; phylum Chordata; class Mammalia; order Rodentia; family Aplodontiidae; genus Aplodontia; species Aplodontia rufa. The sequence continues at coordinate 15,802 of PVKS010039103.1, read as the reverse complement.
TATTCATTTGCTAACAGTACTGAAACAAATGACCACAAAGCAACAAAAGCTTATTCTCTCACAGTTTAGGAGGACATACGTCTGAAATCCAGCTGTCAGCAGGATTGGTTCTTTCTGGAAGCTCTGACAGAGAAATGTCTGTTATGGTTTGGATCTGGACTTTCTTCCAAAGTCTTCTGATGCAAGCGCGGTACCAATGCAGCAGGATTCATTGGTGGGGCTTTGGAGAAGTGATTGGATTGTAAAGGCTCTGACCTCATCAGTGGATTGATCCACTGACAGTTGAACCGCTGGGAGGTGGTGGGACCTGGTTGGAGGAAGAAAGTCAGAGGGGTTGTCCCCTGGAAGCTCTCTTTCTTTCTCTCTCTTTCCTGGCTGCCATGAGTTGACTCTTTCCTCCGCTATGCCCTCTCACCGTGATGTTCTTCCTCATCCCAGGTCCAGAGCAGTAGAGCAGTCAACTAAATTCTCTGAAACCATGAGCCAAAATAAACTTTTTCACCTTTAAATTGTGTCTGTCAGGGTTTTGATCACAGTGACAAAAAGCTGACTAGCACATTACCCTATGCACAGCTTCCAATTTTTGAAGATTGCCAGGAGACATCACTTCAATATCTGCCTCTATTTCACATCCTCTTTCCTGTATCTCTGTGCCTTCCTCCTTTTCTGTCTCTTATAAGGATACTCTGACCACATGTAAGGATACTCTGACCACATGTATGGTCCAACTAATCTAGTATGCTTTCATCTCTATCCTTAAAATTTTAATTGTATCTGCAAAGACCTTTATTTCAAATAAATTCAGTTCATCTCCTGACCTGACCTAAACTAGGCCAACCCAGGTCTCTCCCTGGAAAACCAAAAGAATTAAAACTTCTTGCAAAACATTCATTCCATGAGCAAAATCCTGAAGAGACCATCCACTAGTTCCTTTGATCTATGTCCCAGAATCTTCTCGGCTCCCCTACTTTGCACAGTAAAGCTATTAAGGGGCTCCTTCAATTCTGTGCTTTACCCAGCATCCTGCCAACAAATTGCCGTATAGCTTAACCAGCTGGAATCAGATGCCACTACCAGAAACTCAGAAGTCTAAATCAGAGGCTGCATTGTCTGAACCTAAGTTCAGAAAGTAGAAATAAAAACAGGGTAACATCATCAAGTCCTGAATCTTTTCCCACTTTCCATTAACTACGTATCCTCTGATCACAACTTCTCTGCTCATCTAACTCAGGAGATTTTATTTCTGGAAATTTTACTTGCTCTGTGTAGTAATTTTTCTAGAATTGCTTAAAAGTTTATGCAAGTGTGTAGGTGATAGTTAGCATCTTTCCAAATCCTGAAAATGCTGACAGACTGACTAAACTCAGAAGTTATCTTATAATGCTAGGACAGACTAATTAAATCCTACACATTGACATTCTTGGCTAAAAAAAAAAAAATGATAACTACACTAATTAGCCAGTTAGAAAATGTTCATATCTCATTGTGCCAAATGAGAGGGGATTCCCTATAATTGTTCCTACATGATTGCAAGTGAATGCCGAGGACACAATTTAATTGCCAGAAACGTCATTACCTTCAAGTCCCATCACCCACTTAACTACCACAGAGGTTCCCACCCAGACCGTGAGGAAGAGCAGTACTAGATCTGCTTCCTAGATGCATGGTTCATTACCACTGCATTCCAAAGTTTTTAGGAATATAATGAGTTTCTTGAAAGTGAGATGCAAGTGACCTCTGGCTTCCTTTATGATCCCACTCTGTCTTGGGACACAGGAAGTCAAAATCCAAACAAACTAGTACAAAGAGTGACCAATTAAACATTGCCAATTTGTGAAGACACCATCGAAGCTACCCTGCATTTGTAGTGAGAAGATGTGGAGCTTTCTGAAAAGCATTTATTTAGATAAAATCCCTAAGGATTTACTAAATGTCAGGCAGTGAAATTAAAATGTCAGCATATGGCAGAGAGGTCAAAATAGATTTATTAATAACACAGAAGCAAATGACTTAATTGGATACAATTTAACAAATCTTTTGTGGACCTGCTGCATGCCAGGCAGCAGAGTAGGCCATGTCAGGGACACAAGGATGAGCAACAAGAGACTCTGACCCAGAGTTGACACTCCAGAAAGGAAGGTAAGAGACGAAGGCAAATCCCAGAAATACAAGCAGGGGATAAAAAGCAAGTGCTTTGAGAATACAAAAAGAAAGTACTGGAGGGAAAAGGATTGCATTAGCAATAGGGATATCAGGGAAAGTTCTCAGAATAAATGAAAGTAGAGATGGCCCTGGAGTGACGACCTGTTCAGAGAAAAGATCAACCAGTGAGAATCAACCCAAGCAACAGCTGAGAGATAGGAAAACCCACGGTACATTCAGAGGACAGAGATTCATTTAATCTTTCTAAAGACTCAGGGCTCACGGCATCGGAAACATGGGTGGTAGAGCAGTTTGGAGCTGTTCCAAAGAGGATCGAAAGGTATGCCCTGGAGGGTATAGGGAGTGGCCAAATGCTTTTCCACAGGGAGAAGTCCATTCAGAACCACCTTTAGAAAAACTACCTGGAGGCAATTTGAATAGTAAATAAGAGTCGGAGAGGTCCACACCAGTTGGGAGTATTAAGCAGAAGCCTTTGGAGGGAAAGCAGGTAAAGAGCAGGAGGACACCTGTGAAAGAGATAGGACCATGTCCAAAGCCAGAGCTCCTGAGTAACTTTCTTAAAATACCTTGGTGATTGCAATATGCAGGTAGCTTTTAGATTCCCTCTTCAAAGCAGAGTCAAGGACCAGGCGGCTCTGCATCACCTGACGTGTGTAAGAAACGTTGAGGCTCAGGCCACTCCACTCAGAATGTACATATTAACTAGACTAAACGCCTGGGGGAATTCCTTCGGGTGTTTAAATTAGAGTGACACAGACATGGACTGGAGTGGTGGCTCGGGGGTTATGGTGCTTGCCTGGCATGTACAAGTACACAAGTTCAAACCCCAGCACCACGTACACAATAAGGGTCCAAGAAATGAGTCACATGGAAAACTAAATAAAAATTGCTTCTCTCTCTCTCTCTCTCTCTCACTGTCCTCTTTCTCTCAAAAAAAAAAAAGAGATACAGACAAGTGCATCTTCTGGCCCTGAGATGCTGCACTTGTAACCACACCCTGGTGAAGCCAAAGGCAGGCCCACAGATCACAATTGAGAGCATCTTAGAAATGCAGATTCTCAGGCCTTACCCAGACCTACTGAATTGCAGAGTCTAGGGACAGAGCCCAACAATCCGTGTCAGTGTCTTCCAGGTGTTGCTAATAGAATTCCTGTTGGAGAATCACTGACGTAAAGCCTTCCCAGGTGACATTGAGGCTTCCGGTAAAGGAACCACAGAAAAGAAGAAAAAGTTACCCAAGATGACCCTCTTAAACCCTGTAGCTGGTTAGTACCAGCAAGTGCTGGACCCAACACCACACTCCTGGGATAGATAGGGCTGCACTGAGCGGCCTCCACAGGGGTTGTGAAGACACAGTGAGGAGCCTGCCATTTCATCTTATGCAGGGCCTCTGGAAATTGCTGCCCACAATTAGTATGGGTGCCTAGAATGACTTTAACATGATACCATCCAAGTGTTGAACTAGTCCACAACCTCCTGGGCCAACTCTGCTGCCACTCAGACTTCTTAACTGAGAGTCTGACCAGATTCCCCCAGGTCTTCTGTGGCTGGAGACGAGACTTAGCCTTAACTCAGCTGACCTTTACCCCAGAAGCTTCAGCATGTATCTCCTGGAATAGAACTCTTCCTGCATAGGTTTCTGGTTTGCTGGTCTTTGTCTTGTGCCTGAGCATCCAGAGGTGCTACACATGTAATACCATGCTGCACACTCTCCAACAGAATCCCACTGCATCTGGTCAGGATTTCCGGTAGAGAGCTTCTCTCTACCTGAGATCCAGTTTCCTCCCCTTCCTTCCACTTCCTAGAATCGGTCCTCATCCCTTTTCTGTATACCTGATCCTGCTCTACAGGACTCAAGAACAACTCCAGGAAAATAATTCCACTGTTCCTCAAAATGCGAAATTCAGAATGACCACGTGACTCAGCAATCCCTCTCCCAGGTATACACACAGAAGAACTGAAAATAAAGACTCAGACAGACACTTGGATACCAATGTCTATTGCAGCATGATTGACAATAGCCAAAAGGTGGAAACAACCCAAATGTGGCACACACACAAACACACACACACACACACACACACACACAGAGGAATATTATTCATCCTTTAAACATCAAGGAAATTCTAATACCTACTGTATTGTAGATGAGCTTTGAAAGCACTGTGTTAAAATAAGTCAGACACAAAAGGATGATATATGATCCAAATTATTTGAACTAGTTAAAATTGGTGAACTCATAAGAACAAAACGTAGACCAGATGTTTAAGTCAGCTATTTCACCACTGTGACCAAAAGACTGACAAGAATAATGTAGAGGAGGAAATGTTTATTTAGGGCTCACAGTTTCAGAGGCTCAGTCCATAGACAGCCAACTCCATTGTCGGGGCCTAAGAAAGAGGCAAAACAACACGCCAGAAGGACATGGTGGAGGAAGGCAGCTCTGCACATGGTAATCAGGAAGCAGAGAGAGAGGGTTCCACTCACCAGGACAAAATATATACCCCCAAAAGCCCACCCAACCTCCCTCCCCCGTGCCTGTCTCCTCCAGCCACACCCCACCTGCTGCCCACCCCTGTGACCTGTCTCCTCCAGCCACACCCCACCTGCTGCCCACCCCTGTGACCTGTCTCCTCCAACCACACCCCACCTGCTGCCCACCCCTGTGACCTGGCTCCTCCAGCCACACCCCACCTGCTGCAGTACCACTCAGTTAATCCGATTCCGCAGATTAAGTCATTGATTAGGTTACACCTCACATACCCTAATAATTTTGCCTCTGAATGCTCTTGTACTGTCTCACACATGAATTTTTTGGAGGATATCCCATATCTAAACCATAACACCAGAGATGATCAAGGGCTGGGGAAAAAGAGAAAATGAAGAATTAATGCTTAGTAGTTTCTGTTTGGGATAATGGAATCCTTTGGGAAATGGGCAATAGTGACAGTTGCACAACATTGTGAAAGTAATTAATGTCACTAAATTATACACATCCCCAGCCCTTTTTATTTTCCATTTTGAGACAGAGTCTAAGTTGCTCAGGAGCTTGCTAAATTGCTGAAGCTGGCTTTGAACTTGCTATCCTCCTGCCTTAGCCTCCCAAGCCACTGGAATTATAGGCATGTGCCACCATGCCCAACGTTAACATGGTAAATTTTATGATTTTTTTTCTATAATTAAAAAAAGAAAAACCCTCTATCCCTCCCATTTAGCTGGGGATTCTGAGCTTCCTGCTCTTGGTTCCTGGCTCTGCACCTTGCTTCTAGACCTTCCCACCACCCCCACATGGTACACTCTGGGCTCCAACCTAAACTCACATTGACACCCAGGAGGCCAACATCTTTACTGCACCCAGATAACTCAAATCAGCAGAACACTTGACCATTGACTCCAGTCCTCAGGGCACTTAGGCTTTGCATACCCTTCTTTTGATGTGGGACTAAGGAATGCTGCACTATTTAGTTTACCCCACACGTTCGGAAATTGATACAAGCTCTTGACCTTCACCTTCCTTGAGGGTATTCACAGCACTCAATCCCAGCTTTGTGACATTTTCAAAAAGACCACATTCAACAAGCCAACACTTCCAAGGTCAGGAGTAAAATGTCCATTTCAAACAGGATTAGGACATTCTTACTGCCCGGAACCTACAAGAACATAAGTCCTCCACTTCACATCCTCTCCCTGAAAACAAGAGGGTCCAGCTTAATGTTTAGCACAATAGCAAATTGTTCAGCGCAGATTTTTCAGAGTAATCCAAGATCCCTGAGTCCCACTGCATGAATTCTCTACCATGGTGACTTAATTTCATGATTTTTTTTTTTTTTTTTTAGTTTTAAGGAGAAGGGATTTGGATAAATGTTCTAATACAGTAATTAGCAGTTACATTAATAGCATTGATTTCCCATTATGTTGCCCCATTATTCTAATTATATTTCTCTTTAAACAATTTTTCAGTCTATAATCTTCTGCTAAGATGAGCCTGATACCCTGAATAAGCTCCCCTCTCTATTGTTCACCCTAAATTGGTAATGAGTCATGTGCTATTTAACCTCACATCTCATATTTTTAAAAGTCACTTCAAAGAGCCCAGGGGAAATGTCCTCGCTTGGTCAATTACCTCCAGGACCCAGAACCAATATTGGAGTTATCAAAGCGAGTGGTTATTTGACAGGGATCTCTACACAAACAGCTCCTTGACATCCCATTAAGATGCTTAAAATCCCATCCTTGAAGAGCCCTTTGGGAAGATCTTTGGGTGTTTTCAGTCTTTAAAAGTTGCTTGATGTAACAACGATTCCCACCAACAAGCAAAATTATGTTAAACAAATTTTTAAAAGTTCTTTAGAAGAATAAACAACAGTAAGCAATGATTTGGAAAGAAAAACCCTAACCAAGAGCCTACATGTACCAAAGCTCTGGGATTGAGGTTAACACTTACATACCTCTTACTCTATCAAGCACCAGTGTAAGTATCTTGCACATCCTGACTCATTGAATAACCCTCCCAAACCTCTGTGAGATAGTGCTATCATGACCCCCATTTCACAGATGAGAAAACTGAAACTCTTCCATCAACTAAAAAAATGAGTCAAGATTTAAAACCAAGCAGTTCTGCTCCAGAACCTGTATTCTTAACCGTACTATTCTGTTCTCTGTTATGTAATTCTTATTAAATCTTTTCATAAGGCAGGTATTTTTTACCTGTTTTGATGAAGATTGATGAGAGGAGAGGTTAAATAACTTCAAGGCATATGACTAGTAAGCACCCCAGTTGTGACTTAACTCAGGTGTATCTGACTAGAGGAGATTTTATCCTTCCCTTCTGTCCAAACAGAATATATCACAACATCCAAGCATGATGGATATGTAGGAGCATGTTATGGTTTAGGTATGAAGTATTCCCTAAGAACTCATGTGTGAGACAACATAAGTATTTTCAGAGCTGAAATTATGAGATTATGGGGAAGTGATCTGATCAGTGGATTAAGCCCCTGATAAGGGTTAACTGTGCAGTAATCCTAGGCATTTAGGGTGTAGGTGGAGAAGGTAGGTAGCTAGGGGCGTGACTTTGGGGCTTATACTTTGTTCCTGGTAAGCAGAGCTCTCTCTGCTTCCTGGTGGCCATTCCCTGAGCGCTTTCCTTCTTCACGCCCTTCTGCCATGATGATCTGTCTCACTTGGGCCTAGAGCAATGGAGTCAGCTGTCAATGTACCAAGACCCCTGAAATCATGAGACAAAATAAACTTTTTCACCTCTACATTATTCTCCTGATGTCTTTTGGTCACAGTGACACAAAGCTGACTAAAGTATAGCAAATCCTCAACAAATGGAAAATGAGACAAAATGAAATCAGCTACATGGTCTAACAACTAAGGGAAAGAATGGCAGAGCCTACTAGCTGATAACACAACTATTTCCTATTCCTCCTAGGCTCTTAGACAGCACTTCCCAGCATCCCTTGTAGTTAGGTGTGACCAGGTCATTCAGTGTTGGCCAGTGGAATGTGGAAAGAAAATCTGTAGCACGCTCCTCCATCTTTGTTTTTGCATGCCCTGGGTTAATGGGAGACTCCAAGGACCTAAAGGACAAAGGACCCACAAAACTGAATGAGTCTGGATTTCTGAGTGGTCACGTGGCAGGCTGTCCAACTACAAACAGATTCAAAGGACTGTGGCAGCAAGAAGTAAACTCGTATTGTTTTAAGCCGGAGACGTACATTTTTCTCTTAGAGTAACTAGTGCTAAAATCACTAATGTAATGTAAAACCTGAATGTTATCATCTAAAAATGTGAAATTTTGTCACTGATTTACAGTTACAAGAGAAATTAACAATTCAAGCTAGAAAGCTGGAGATAGTGAGATCTTCAGCCACAAAACATTTGGTAAAATGGTACCTACAATAACTTAGAAAGGCGGCTTATGTGCCTTCTGGCTTTTACTCCAGATTAAATGGGTCACCATTGGAGTGGTTTTTTCATTTGGTTGGTTGGTTTTGTTCTGTTTTTTATTTTTTTTAAAGAGAGGGGGACAGTGAGAGAGAGAGAGAGAGACAGAATCAATTTTATTTACTTGTTTGTGTGGCTTTTGTAGCTCCAACACTTTGTTGTGTAGGTGGTGCTGGGGTTTGAATCCATGTCCTTGCGCATGCCAGGCAAGCACCTTAACCACTGAATCACCACTCCGGCCCCATCACTGGAGGTTTTAAGTAGCAGAGTGACATATCTGATCTTATTAGATGCGTGACTCTGGCCAATGTGTTGAGTTGAGACTAGATTAGAGGTCAACAACGGAAGTTGAACAGTTAGGAGGTGGCCACTGCTACTAACATCAAAGAGTAGATTCTTGAGTTAAAAAGTCTCTTCTATATGCCAATGATGCTTGACAGCAGGCCAGGCTAAAGTAACAGCATTGGTTCTGAGAATAGTAAGTTTCTGATCAACGACTAATTTCAGAAATAAATTGTATATGGAGGAGGGACATTATGATAGCATTTAAATTTTTTGGTCTTTGTTAAAACGTCCTTACACATGTTCTTATATATTTACAATAAAAGAAAATTCCAAAGATGTCAAGCCTATTTCAAGGGCCCTTAATTATCAGTTGTATTGCTACAGAATGTGGCTTCTTGATTTTGGGTGCCTGGCAATTTAAATGATACTCAGGAGACTACCAACTGCAACTAGGGCTGAGCGATTTCTGCTCAGCCTCCTTGGGATAGTTATCCACTGTTCAATTCCACTATCGAAACTCCCCAGGGCATGAACATGGGACTATAATGCTAGGTAGTAGGGGAAAAAAATCACCGTTAATGCTTCTTCAGAAGCACATTTAACATCTCTCTGTTCCACCCCTCAAGGAATCCTAGAAAAGATGTCCAGACACTGTCCATCTAGTTGCCCGTTGCAAATGATGAATGGAGTTTACTACAAGACTGCCTGCTGTTGCTCTCATGTTCCAGTAAAATCCTAAACAATTTAGAGTCAAGGATAGGATATTAAGAAGATTGTGAAGAAGGAAGAATTCTAGCAAATTGTTTAACTGTCACTTGTGCCCAAATTCCAATTGAGCCAGTAGTTAGAAACCACAATACTTCCAGCAATTGCCTAATTCTGGGCATCTATGCCACAATTCATTCCGATCTACATCATTACTGACATTTACATCTTAGTTCGAATTTTTGAAAAAAAAAAAAAAAAGACATTTTTAACTGGGATAGGTGACCAGGGAGACACAGTTTTCACACAGGGGAGAAAGGACTCTGATCTAAGTCAGTATTCAGACATACTCATGTCAATGATGAAATGACCCTGAGACGGTGCTGAGAAGCAAAAAGTAAAACAGGACCCCCACTGTTTTCCCCTGTTTGCTGAGCATGATTCAAAGGTAGAGTTAGTTGTTATTGAAATAACTTAAACTGCGGAGAAAATATCAAAATAAGCCTATTACACTAGAACCCAACCATTACAGCCAAGGAAATAATACAATAAATCCTCTGAAATGAAGAAATATAGCAAGAGGCACTTGAAAACTGAGAGGTGTTTTGTCACTAAATTGCAGCATTAATAGCGCTTTGATGTTCCTCGCTAAATTCCATATTTTTGACACTCAAAATGAATATTAGGAAAATCATACTTATTTTATACAACTCATTAGCAGAAGGGAAGAAAATAAGATGATGTTTCAGAACCATAAATCTCCTTTATAACTAACTGTGTGTCTGAGAATATTGGAAGACGGAAGCAAAATGAAAGGGGAGAGAAGGATCCTAACTGCCTTGAGAATGTTGGGTGCAGACAAGCTATTATCTTATCAGCAGAAGATGGGTCTTCTTCGGAAGACTAAATATGACACGCAATGCTGGCAATATTCCTTCTCTGTAATGATAGGAAACTAAGAATCACAGAAGTTATTTCTTTTTTTCATTATCAGCAAGACCCTGGTGTCACTCCTATATACATGCGGTCTTTTTCTTTATCCAATTTTTCTTCCCTACAGATACACCCATTTATCCCAACTAATGAAATACCACTGGAATTTACTTAATAATACAACAAATTCAGAGGGTGGGAAGGAAATTGGATGCTCACAAGCACTCAGCTTCATGGGCAAGGCCCAAACAGTCTCTGGAACCGTTTACAAACTCTTCTTAATGCTTGCCTGGTGTTCTCGATGTCTGTTTACCCAACTGCACTTTAATTTGTTAAAGGAAGCTGAAGTTATGACTCAGCTGTAACGTGGCAGCATCTGAGTATTAAACCAAATGCAAATCCAGCCCTACATCCCCAGTGAGATGTTGCAACCTCATTTTTCTTCATATCATTTCTCATCCAGTCTCTGGTTTGGGACAGCATTTACGTGGCACATGGTCAAGTTGAAACTTCATTTTATTGCTCTGAAGCTATTCCCACATTATTAGTCAACTGAAAGGCCTAGTTCTGACATTAGTTGGCTTAGAGACATGTTTAAATGCAGTAAATGTTTCTCCACACAGTCGTTGTGCTAAAAGTAGGGAGACGTCTGTATTATTCTAAAACCCTTCCTATTTAGTCTGTGCACAGAAGCAACACAAAGGTTTCGGAGTTCCCAGTGACTTCAGATACATGCAACGGGTTTGTCTCATCTGTCTTAATTTTTCATTCTAATGCCACATAATTCTAACATCAGCCAGCAGATGGAAGCTTTCTGAGGGTAAAAGGATGTCTTAGTTTGACTTCTCCAAAATCAGCACCTGCAACAAGGTCATGGGTATTTGATGGGTGATCTTTGGAAATTCCAGGAACAAATGGGGAGATTGAGGGAGGGAAGAAGGAAGGCAGGCAAGGGTGAGATAGCAGGGAACACTGCTGTGAGTTACTGGGACTCTTTAGCACTGTGACTTACCCTGTGTTCTAAACAAACTCTTCAGAAACCAGAGAACGTCCCAGGGCAGAAAGACACAAAAGGAATCAGCAGTAAAAGGAGCTTCCGTGGTGAGGCTTCCAGAGGGTTAAATGACTGTGACTGGAGACAGCCCCTAAAGACCACATCACAACATGGTGAGGCAAGGTGATGGAAACTGGTTTGAAGTTGACTTCCTCTGTGCTCATATACAACTTAGAAAAAGCACTCTAGATGTCCAAGCCTCGCTGTTTGCTTCTGTGAGATTTATGATGGTCTCTCGGGATGAAAATAAGGATTCAATAATGATGTGTTACTGTGTGTAAACTCCAAGCATAGGACCCAGCATACAGTAGATGCTCAACAAACATTCGTTTTATTCTGATGGTTGTTCTCTTCACCAACTTACTAAACCATAAATACGCTGCACAACATTGCACTTCCATAGAGAATGGGGCAGAGCTCTCAAAGCTCTGTCACACCCTGTGGGGGGTGGCCAGGCCAGGAGGTAGCAGGACTATTCCACCCCACTGCATCTCTGCTTAGCACGTTTCTTGGGCATGACACATTTCATGACTTTGTGTGTTGACGTAGACCAGCAATTCTCTGAGAAACCCCAGCTACAGGGCAGAAAAATGATTCTCTCTCTCCCGCAAGCACTCTCTCTCTCTCTCTCGCTGTCTCACTCTCTTTCTCCTCCCCCTCATCTTTTTGTTTTATTTTATTTTTAAACATGTTTTTATTAGTCCATTATAGTTATACACAGTGGTGGGGTTCATTTTGACATAATCACACATGGAATATGATTGGCTCCGTTTCAGCCTGTGCTTCCTCTTTCTGTCCCTGCCTCCCTCTCCTATTCCTCTTTCTCTACTCTACTGGTCTCCCTTCTATTTTATTGTTTTTCTAATTGGTGCTTTATGGATATACGTAAAGTTATAATTCATATGATATATTTATATATATATATATATATATACACACACATAGCAGAATTTTATCAGCTTTATCCTTCAGTTCCTCTCCCTCTCTCTCTCTCCTCTCTCTCTCTTTTGTTCTCTCTCTCTCTCTTTCTTTTAAATGACCAGAATCTCTTGATGCATTCAAAAGGATGGGCCATGGATATTAACATTATATCTAGGGGAGATCCTGGCTCTGATTTCTATCAGTCTTCAAGCTGAGACCCTCGCTTGCCTCTGCCCCTCCAGCAAAGCTCCAATCCTCTTGGGCTAAAGAGGTCCCCAGCCCTAATCATCTTAATCACCTTGCTCCCAATTCCTAGACCATTGTCTCTATAGATGAAAAAATCATAAGAATAGCTGCCATCAGGCAGTCCTAAGTGTTTGCTAAATAAAAGGAATCCTGCTTGTAAGTTCTGTAAATGTCTCTTGGTTTTATTATAATACTTAGCTTTTCATAATCTGTTCTCTTTTTTCCCTCTCTGTTTAAAAAAAATGGTAGAAAAAGTACAGAAAGTTACTCTTTAGCAAAATAATGTCTCCCTGTATCAGAATTCTATTGGCAGCTGCAAAGTGCCAAGAAAGCCCTCCTTTCATAGACCATGGGGAGCCATGGTCCTCACTCCGACTTGTATAGATGACTAAATTATCTCTAAACTATTCCTCCCAGCTCTGTACTTAGAAATAATGACTCAGAGAAGAATCAGAAATGAGGCCAATATGTTGTCCTCCACCTCTGTGTGAACCGCACTCCAGACATTTAGGAGGGAGCGTGACTGGAGGAAGAAGAGGAAAGAGAACAGAGAATGAAGAGTCATTACCAGCCACGAGTTACCCTGCGCTTTATCTGCATTGGAGTCCATTGCATTGGGTACCTGAGTAGAGTGCTTACCTATACTTACTATTTTACTTAGAAAGACAGAAGCGAAACCACTTTTTTTTTTCCTATGGCCCTCAACTTTACAAAAGAAAATGAATGGTTAACAATAAATCTACATGCCTAGTGAATTTTCCTGATGTGGCTGCCTGTCTGAATGGCAGGCTGAGTTATAAATAGTTGGTGCTCTGGTCTGAGGCTGCTGGTCTGCTGCTAATGAATTATTGCCTCCATAAACTTTGTATGTGCTGCGCTGAAGAAGTGAACCAATTAAAAAGTTTTGCCAATTTGAATCCTTGGCATAAAGTACCTTCTGCAAGGAGATAAATGTCTTTGATGCCTTTGAATGCTTGGCGAGCTAAAACTTTATTCAAATTGGCTTTGTAATATCTTTAAATATACATTCCTGTGATATTTTACTGTCACGCTGATATTAAGTGAGCATTTGGACATTAAGTGAAAACAATACACTGAATTCTTTGGGCCCCCCCATACCCTTACTTTGTAAAATGAAATTCCAGAACAGACTTTTTAATTTGTTCTGGGTCTTCTTTTTATTAAATTTGTTTGTATCTTTAACTGTTCCATTCTGACCTCTCTGGCATCATTTTGAAGAATGCCTTGAGAGAGAGCGAGAGAGAAGAAAAAAAAAAGCTGATAGTTATGTTTCATGGAAGCCAAAGTTCTTCTTGCAAATTAAAATTACATTCCACTTTGCTGAACACTAAGAAAATCGGCTTTGGAAAATTACCTCGGCCCTAAAGATGGGGCCGCCACTTACCCGTCAGGCCCTGTTCCTCTAACGCACATCTGTGAGCAAACACGCTTGGCTCTGACTCACACTGGACTACACAAAATCTCATTAATAGACTTGGCCCAAAGAAGCACTTGAAAAGACAACTTATCACGTTCTACATGATGGGGAATGTCCCACAAAGTCAGAATGGAGGTGAAATTTTGGACAAACACTCCCATCTTAGGGATGACACCCTAAAAAAAAACAAAACAGTTTTGAATGTGTCAAAGCTGCTCATCCAACTCTCCTAGCACTTGACTCGGATGACTGACAAGTCATTTAGAAGATGAGGACCAGAAGGAAAAAGAAGGAAGGCAAGGTGGCCTGTGACACGCACAGAGGAGCAGCAATGGTCCCCACCCTGCGGAGGATTCTGGAGTTAGGGTGTGGGGAAACGCACCCTGCTTTCAGGGCCTTGCAGTTCAGAGAGGAGACACCAACACCATGAACCAAAATAAAAAAGCAATTTGAAACAGTGGAAGCACTGTTTGAATGAGGACGTTAGGAAGCCGTAGGGCTCTCAAGTCAGTTTTCAGGAGTGAAAATCTTAAAGGATAAACTGAGCTGAGGATTCCAAAAAGAGTGATTTGAGAAGACAAATGTGAGAAGACTGTATATCTCATGTGGCAGAAGCAGAAGTCCAGGAGGCTAAAGGGAAGAGGGGAGGCCAGGCAGATAACAGAAAACTGCTTCAGGAAGGACCAGACAAGCCCTGAAGAGAAATTTCCATTTGGTTCTGCAGTTATCCAGGGCCAGTTGAGATGGCTGTGTAAGGGAATAGCATGGTTGTGTGTAATTACAGTCATGCACCACATAGGGACATTTCGGTCAATAGCAGACTGCATATGATTGTGCTCCCAAAAGGTTAGAGTGGAGCTCCAAACTTCTCATCATTAGTGATGACACCCCAGTGGCACTGTGGCAGATAACACAGCGCTCACAGGTTTGTGCTGATGCTCAGGTAAACAAACCTATTGCACTGCCAATCACACAGAAGCATAGCAGGTATGATAGTGTAAAAATACAATACTTGAAAATGAAAATAAACAACTATATTTATGTACATACTTTTTTATCATTGTTTCTTTCTTTCTTTCTTTTTTGTTCCAGAGATTGAATCCAGGAGGGGCAGTTAACCATGGACCCGCAACCCCAGCCCTTTTTATTTCTTATTTTGAGCCAGGATCTCACTAATTTTTGATTACGGCCTTGCTAAGTTGCTGAGGCTGGTCTCAAATTTGAAATCCTTCTGTCTCAGCCTCCTGAGTCTCTGGGATTACAGGTGTGTGTCACCATGCCTAGCTTTATCATAATTCTAGAGTGTGCTCCTTCTACTTATTAAAAAGTTCACTGTGAAACAGCATGCATGCTATACCAGCAAGAGCCTCCAATCTCATGTTTACCGTAGCTCTTGGTTGTATATCTCCTCTCATGATTGATTTAACTTAGTGTCATTTTATTCACCATTAGGTTAGGAATAGTCGACCACACCATTATAAACACACGCGCACGCACACACACCATATAGCTCAGGTGTGTAGTATGTTATACCACCTAGGTTTGTGTAATCACACTCCATGAAGTTTGCAGAATGATGAAATTGCCTAACAACACATGTCTCAGAAAGTGTCCTCTGTCTTGTTTAGATGATAATAGACTGTGTTCAAAAAAATCTCTCAGCTCACAGTACAGAGGAGAGGTTTGACAGCTGCAGGAATGTGGTCAGGGAGCCCTCTGGGAAGGACAGGGTCCCTGCCTTGAATAAAAGTGTACACTCACCCCACAGGGTCATATCTTTTGACATTCCTCAACAGAGGGTAATGGCAAGACACTTAACCTAGATTACTAAAAAGAAATTGTATGAGGGGCCCAACTATTCTGAGTTGAGGCTGATGGTGCTGCTTAAATCTGACTAGAGAAGATTTATTTCTTAAGTCAAGATTTTGGTAACTTCTGGACAGCTGTGAGTCAAAGGTTAGACTCTCGACGGTCTCCCAGCACACACAGATTCCTGGCACCTAATTAAGGACATCCACATGCTTTAACTTCAGTGCTGTGCTCGCCCTGACAGATGTAACCTTACCAGTCATTTTAGACCTTAATTCAGTACTCCAGAACATGCT
>PVKS010039102.1:0-17481 GCA_004027875.1 Aplodontia rufa | reverse complement strand
GTTTCCTATAATTTTTCCCATAGCATTAATATTGTATTTAAAATTGTGCTCGTTACCCAAAGAAACTTAAGCTACACAGAATAATGCAAACAGTAAATTAAAATTATTCTCATTTTTCATTTTGAGAAATAAACTTTCTCAATGCACACGTTTCTATACACTATTGAATTTTATTTTATTGAATAAGAGAAGAAAAATAATTAAGTCATAATAGTTGTTGATTATCAAGTAGATATTTATTCATGTGATTTTTTTTTTAAATGAAAGAAAGAAAGAAAGACTTGGACGTGAGGATCACTTTTTCCTTTTAACTTTAGGAATATTTATAATCACTGAAGATAAAATGATAAATGCAATTACATATCCTTATGCAATCTGACTTTATATTTTATGATATTTTTATATTTGTGGATTTATTTTCATATTGTCAACATGTTTGACACTAATATTGTATTATTTATACACAAATTTTCATATTTGTTTCATATTTTTTAAAAACCTCTTATAGCTCTTATCATGAAGTCTTTGCTATTTAAGTCCTAATTTTAATTCATCTCTTGGTTTGTTGAATTTCGTCCTCAAATGACACTGTTTTTATTTTTTTCCAAAATGGATTGTGGTTTTCCATTTCGTTCCTTTGAACTTAAAGGAAACTTCACCTGAATATAAAATTCTTGTTATATTATTTTCTTCCCATTTCTCAAGACCTGAGGAATTTAGTCTTGTTGTAGAAACATCTAGGCTAAGATAATGCTAGTGCACTTAGGTGATTTCTTTTTCTAATTCCTTGCTCATAGTTCAGCCTTGCACTTGAGGAATTTTACCATAATTGACTTAGCCCTGATTTTTGTTTTTCTAACTGAGAAGGAAATTCTCTTTGAATCTATAAAATAACATTGTGATCTTGAAAAAAAACTATATCTTTTTTTTAATTAAGAAATTTAGTTATTGTAAATCAAAAATGCATCCAAAGTAACAATATGATTTGTATACATTCTTAAATCAGATTTACCCCCTGGGAACCCTCCTTATTCTCCTTCCCTTCCCCCTCCTACCTGCCCTCTTCTAATATATTAAAATTAAATATTTTCCTTCAGTGGTAATCAATAGAAGTACCAATTTCCATAAATTGAATCTCCTTTATGTACTATCCAGTCATCATAATCTCTCTATATTATTCCTTATTTTACTTAATTTTGTGTAACTTCCTCAAATCTGTCTCTACAACCTGATGATCCAATCACTTTCATTTGATTGCTAAACTAAATCTCTCACCTCTCAGTGGTAATCCCAGTGGCTCAGGAGGCTGAGACAGGAGGACTTCAAGTTCCATGCCAGCCTCAGCAATTTTAGGAGACCCTAAGCAACTTGGTGAGATCCTGTCTCAAAATAAAAATAAAAACAGCCTGGACATGTGATTCAGTGGTTAAGTGCCCCTGGATTCAATACCCAGTACATAAATAAATAGTACATAAATAAATACATAATAAATGCATAAATAAATAATACATAAATAAATACATAAAATAAATACATAAATAATAATAATAATAATAAATAAATAAATAAAAATATGAATTCTTGTTATGTGGTTAAGGTTGGCCACAAACTCCTGGACTCAAGCAATGCTCATAAATTAGCCTCGTGAGTAACTGGAGCTGCATTTGTACCCTACCATGCCTGGCTGAGTTTAGAAGAAAAGAGATGAAATTGTGCCACCACCAACGCACAGAAAAATATATGCAATCATTCAGCCACATACAAGTTCTTCCTAACTCCTGTGTAGGCAAGCACTTTTTCCACCACAAGTTTCTATCAACCAGGAGATTTTCTTTCTATTTTTTTGAACTGGGGATTGAACCCAAGGCAGCTGTAACTTTGAGCCCCATTCTCTGCCCTTTCTATTTTTAAATTTTGAGACTTGGGAATGCTAAATTGCTTAGGGTCTCGCTGAGTTATCTCATCTTTAAAAACGTAGGCTATTCATTCAAAAAGCTCACTGGGACAGGCTAAATCTTGTAACCTCTGGTAATCTGGGTACTAAATCTTTAGGTTTGCTTTTATCAGATAAATATAATTGGATTAATGATTAAAGAATGTTAGTTTATCTACAAATTGTCCTTGCTTTATTCATCTGGGTATATATCTTTGCTCTGCCAGGATTCAGATTCCTCGGTCTCAATTACTTGAAATGAATATTGCTGCCTCTGTCCAAAACATAACATTCATATTAAATTTGTCTTGTATAATTATATAATATAGGTAAGATTAGAGTTTAGGTAAATCCTTAAAGATTTACCAATGTAGGAAAATGCGGATGTTTCTTTGATTTGCCCTCTCTTTGCTGAATTGGAACTTTGGGGACTATTACTGTTTAATGTAAAGATTAGTTCACTCTGTCAAAACCTTCTCTTTTAATTTTGGAAAACATTTGTAAGTTTCATCTGTCATTTCACTCAAGTATTGAGTAATGGCTTGAGTGATCTTAAGTTCTCTCATGTGAAGGGGAGTTTGGAAGTTTTATTAGTTTTTATTAGTTCTAGGTTTCCTTTGATAATGAAAATGTTACATAAGTATTTAAAAATAAGATATTTTCTGGGCTGATAGATTTATGGAGACAAATGATTCATAGTTCTACTTAATTCTGTCTGAAAAATTTAAAAATGAGCCCCATAAATAGCATCATAAGTCACATAATTGGGCTTTTCAGGAAAATTCCAAAGTGGAATGGGGGGTTAAACTGTTCCCTGAATATTGGTAACCATGTGCGTGTTTTCTTTTGGCTGCTGCTGAGAAAAGAGAAAACACAAGAATAGGGTGGCCCTGGAACTACTCCAAATTAGCATTTTCTTGGGTGGTGGGGCTGGAAAAGGAAGTGAAAGAGTTTCTATTCTTCACTTTCTAATATTTCTGAAGCTATCTGAAAATGTGATCAATGCACTTCCTGAGCACAGCGTTCATAGCAGTGAGTACCATAAGGGATCTGCCTGAAAATGTACCCACAATGTATTAATTCACCTAAAACCTCACTTAGAAAACAAAAATTGCATTTTAATGAAAACTTCATTTCCTAGCTTTATTCCCCTATCATTGGAAATGGAATGGAAACAAATAGCTACAAACCGGGACCTGTGGCGAAATGTCAACACAATATTGCCCTTTTTGGTTTTTTTTCCTCCTTGTGATACCAGCATCCACTCGTGTAAGTGGAATCATCTGTATTGCAGGAGCTGAGGGGGGAAGACAGCAGAGTGGGGAGGAATGCTTTTCGATAAATCAACTACAGACTCAACATGAATCGTCAAATTTAATATTTTAAAGATTCATGAAGAAATAAGTGATGCCAAATGCGCTTTAAGAAAAATATCTGTTTAAACGATATTAATGGTAAGACTGAAGATAGCAAGGTGAACCACACTGATAATTTTAAATTACCCCAAGAGGTTCCCCCGTCAGAATCCCTCTGCAGAAATCTGCTTGCCAACTGTCGTTCCTTTTCCCATTGGTTTAGTTAAGGGTTGAAGTTCTTCTTGAAGTTTCTTTTTTAATCATCAGATCCCGACCTTACAGTTTTCGCTGACTACTTTCCTTCAGGCTGTCTTTGCTCCTGTCAATTTAGGATTTCCAGGGAATTATTCTTCTTTGAAATGCATATTCCAGGCTTGAAATGCTGGCATATGTACACTGTAGAGTAATTCTGGAGGCCAAATGTTTAATTACACATGACAGCTGGAGCTGTAGGAGTCCGAGGCTTGCTTGAAAACAACTTATGCCCTATGCAGCCTTAAGAGAAGGAACTCGATTTTACACACACACATACACACACACACACACACACACACACGCTTTTGCACTTATCATGTTCCACAGATTATTCACCAATCTTTTTTCTTTCCTTAAATATTATTCTCGGCCACATCAGCTACAGCTTTACTAAAAATTCCCACATTCCTTCTTAAATACAAGTATATTCCATAAAAAAACACAAGAGCATTTTTCTTTTATATAATCAAGCATGTTTACCAAAAATGTAGTAAAATTTTTGAGAATAATTTTTGTCCTCCTATGGAGGTTTGCAAAATGAACCCAGAAAAATCCATATTTGTTTCAGAAAACGAATGATGTAAAGGTGACTAATTTATACAGATATATAACCAAAGGTGTATTAATAAAAAATGTAGAGGATTAGTTGGCAAAGTTGAAGGCTCCTGTTTTCACCATATTGTTATCACTCAAATATGCTCATCTTTTGACAGTTAGAAATTACTGCATCTTCAACACATTTATGTAACTACAAGAGAGGAGCGATGGAAAATGTAATCATAACATATAGGTTAAAAGTAAAATGTAATTAGAGCTTCTTTTAAATGCATTCACATGGAAACAATTTTTCTCCAAATATAATCTATCAAACACTCTTAGGTGATTGTGGAACATTATCTGATAGCAAATGGAAGGACAGTGTGCACTTTCTAGGATTGTATTATTTAATCCTTGTAACTAATCTCTACATACCCTCAGGCTTTGGAGCTATTTACGTGTCCATTTTTCAGATCAGCAAATGCAAGCTCAGAGAGGCTGGGAAAATTGGGGAGGTCATGTGAATATCAGTGGTACAGCTGGAATCCTGGAGGCCAGTTTTCTCTGTACCCCCACGTTATATTGCCTTCAGTATTTATCTCTGTGTCTTTTATGCAATGGGCTATTTAAAATATGTATGCACATGATAATAATTTATCATATTACATACCTGGGATGAGTGTTTAATTGTAACTGAATGGTCTTACCACAGGATTCTGAAACAACAAATCTGATAGGATTACTTTAACTAGGGTTCCACTCTACAAAGGAGGAGAGGAATTTGTAGGCTATTTTTTAGGGACAGGAGTCAGGAAGGGATAATTAGATCAAGTCAAGCAAGAGGATTTTCAAACTCAGATGTGGTTTGAATTATCTATGGCTAGAAAACAAAATAAAACACATGTAAAATACAGATTCGACCAATATGATCAAGTAATTTTGATGTAATTGAATCCACTCTCTACATACATCTAGGAACTTTCTAGAAGTCTATGAAAACCTGATTATGCTTGATCCTCAGTCCTTAACTGTACTTAAAAATTCGGCCTTGGTGGGCCACCAAGGGCAGTACCATTTTATCTTCCTTCTGCTATGGTCACCAGCATGTATCTTGCCAAATAAACCTATTAACCTGAAATATCAACAGGTACTCGGTTGTTGAGAAATACAGGCAATCACCATTAGTGTGTCTTTCCCCTGCAGTTTCAACTGAAAGAGAAAGGGGCAGACGTGATCAGTGAGCCCCTGGGGAAATAACTGGGTAGAGTTGGAAAGATGCTTTCTCTAGTTTCCTAATTGAATAAAGGTAAATGATATATTGGCACTGTATGCAATGCAATTGGCAATCACTGTTTGGCATTAAACTGCAAAGCTTACTTTCAAAATGGAGCATTTATTTAATTTTAAAACAGTACAAAATCTCTGACATTTATCCACTTGCCAACTCTAAAATACAAAAGTGTAAAATTGCTTCAAATTGTCATATGCAAGTTCTAAACGTATTCCATTTGTGTAATTGTATTGGGGCCACCTGGTCATTTAAAGATTTTTCATAATATGCTTTCAACTTTTAAAACAGGAAAATGTTTTGTTTTAAGATTTCTTTTTTTTTTTTCAAAAATTTCAATGGGTAGGTATTGATTTTTTAATTAGATTTCAAAAATAATTAATAGTAAATTCCAGTAGATAAATATGGTTTAAACTTCGTCTAGTTTAAGTGAGCTCACATCTGTCTTTCATACCCCTGAGAAATGAATCTTGGTTACAATTCTCTCTGGTTGTCTGTGGGGATCTCAGCCACCCCGGTGTTGGGAGAAAACACAGTTGAAAATGTTTTGTGGAATCCATTTTGAGGAAAGAAATTTGATTTTTAAAAATGCATCCTTTATAGAATATTACTATCATCAAAAAGGTAGAAATTGGCTTTCTGATTGTGAGGACCTGAAATTCAAATCACTAAATAGCATCATGAAGTCTAACTGGATTTAGTTGTGATAGAAGAAATAATAAATACTATACACACCGAAGCACCCATTCGGTGAGCAGTGTTGGGAAAGCAGCCTTAACAGGAGGGCTGAAGATTAGCAAGGTCATTATGAAGACCTAGGCGGGAATCTGTAGAGCTATCAGCGCAGTGCAAAGTCTTGATTCATTTTGGAAAGGTAAATGTTTGGAAATTAGCTGATAAATATGTATAATAGAGTTA
Source organism: Aplodontia rufa (assembly GCA_004027875.1). Classification (NCBI taxonomy): domain Eukaryota; kingdom Metazoa; phylum Chordata; class Mammalia; order Rodentia; family Aplodontiidae; genus Aplodontia; species Aplodontia rufa. Next base: position 11,195 of record PVKS010039102.1, on the reverse strand, counting down.
ACGTGTTTAAGTAATTTAAGTCAATTTCTCCTCCCTAGTTTTTCTTCTGTAACATCCAGATCTAATAAATTGTCTCTAATTATCACATGTGTTTCATGATAAATAACTATTTTTTTTTGTACTTAACACATCTCCAGCCCTATTATTTATCTATTTTTGAGACAGGATCTAACTGAGTTTCTGAGGCTGACTTTGAACTATGATCCTCCTGCCTCAGCCTCCCAAGTTGCTCCAGGTGTGTGCTACCACACCTGGCTAACGGTACTTCTTGATAAATACTTAAACACTGGATGTCACTGATATACTTTTTATTTGTACATGAAGTACTTGAGTGTGTCATCGTAAAACTGATTTTAATGTGTTCTGGAGCCTGTAAAAATAAAAATAAATCTTAATGTGATTTGAAATACATTTTAAAATTCAGGCAATAAAATTTAGTATCCACTATTTGGGAAGTGCATCATGCATCTAAATCAATTTTTTCTTAGTAGAAAAAATATATATAAACAAGTTGCATTAAATCTACTTGAAGACAGTTAAAGTTCTGTGCCTTTGAATATTGACCTTCTGATTTTTTTCAAGTTGTTTTCGATCTCTCAAGCTCTTGGAAAGAATACTCCAGAAATTTTGGGGAAACTTCTCTCTGTTTTCCAGATTTCATAGTAAATGATAGGGAGGAATTGTGTCATGTTTGTAGAATCTGCCCAACAATGAGTTTCACATGTGGACAAAGGTGACATGACTCAACTGGCAATGTGTGCTGGGCACTGAATTAGAAAAAGTGGTAAGTTTGGAATAAAAAGACCTCTTTGTTCCAGCACCTTGAAGCTAAGTAAATGCTTGCTCTCCTGCAGGTCACTCGATCTCTCTGTGTCTTGATCTGTGCACATCGGTAAAATAGAAATTATAAGTGCCTGCTTTGTAAAGTTCCTGCTCCCAAAACCCAGGCAGTTCCTGCTCCCAAAACCCAGGCAGTACCTGCTCCTACCTTTTCTCCTTAGACTGATGTGGGAGGCTTTGGGGAGACCAGAAAGATTTTTCTTTTCTTGGTACTGGGGATTGGCAGGGTCTTGCTAAGTTACTGATGCTGGCTTTGAACTTGCAAACCTCCTGCCTCAGCCACCAGAGTCGCTGGGATTACAGGTGTGGGATTGCAGGATGTTGCTGGGCTTCTTTCTGGGTAGTTTTCTTGGTAGTCTTATTGAAGAAGAAGGTGTCTGCTCCCTCCAGTCTGAAGATATCAACATACCCAGTCCCCTCCTGTTCTATGGATAGATTCCTCTGTCTCCTGCTAACTTTCTCCTAACACCTCACCAGCAATGGGTGATTAATATTTTCCTGCAACATTATTTATTCTCATGGGGTGTAATCATGTGTGAGCATACTAACTAGTGTTGCACCAATGAGATATTATTGTAGAAATGAAGGGTAGATTGCATCAGTATTTCTTTAAGATACCAGCATTCTGCCCTAGGCATCTTTATTGTATGACCCAATAAAACCATGAAATCACAAAAGAATCTTTAACTCTGAAAAATAGTGATTTTTTTTTAAAGATTGAGGGACAGTGAGAGAGAGAGAGTGAGAAAGAGAGAATCAATTTTATTTAGTTTTTCATGTGGCTTTTGTTGCTCTGACACTTAGCTGCATATGCGATGCGGGGATTTGAACCTGTGTCCTTGCACATGCCAGGCAAGAGCTGTAACCCCTGAGCACTGCTCCAGCCCCATCAGAGATGTTAACTATGAAAAATTAAACAGTTTAGAATATATAAAAAGTAGAAAATAAGAAATGATTGTATACATCTACTCATAGGAGTATTATCAACGAATTAAATGGCAGACAAGCATCGCTCAAGATAAGAAATTTTTTGTGACATAATATAGCGTCAGTTTAGTTCTAAGGTGCCAGACAGGTTTAGCTGGTTTAGTGCTTTAGTTCAGGGCACTGTCTAAACGAATTTGCATAGAATATAATTTTGATCATTACTACTTTAACCTCCTTTGTCTTATCTTTGCCCCTGAGTTAGGCTTACCTTTGGTTTTAAGAATTCATAAATTTATTTTTTTTAGTTGTTACTTAATAAGGAAAAAGTGTCTGGTGTGTGTCTTTAAGATGTGAAAGCATTACAAAGGTCACAGTTAAGCTGCAGTTCCTGTGTGTGGCTACAATTTTATTGAGTATGTGTGCAGCACTATTGTGCACACACTTAAGAATAATTCTAGGGGCTGGAGCGGTGGCTCGGCACTTACAGCGCTTGCCTAGCATTCAAACCCTAGCACCATGTATACAACTAAGTGTCAGAGCAACAAAAGCCATGTGAAAAACTCAATAAAAATAGATTCTCTCTTTCTCTCACTGTCCTTCTCTTTAAAAACAAAACAAAAAACAAACAAACAAACAAAAAACCCAAATAACTCTACTGTGGCATTACTTGGAAAAGCAATGAGGCCAAAATGCAAGTTCAAATTAATGACTTTTCAACAGTATAATATAAATGACAAGAGAAAGTAAAAGAATTGTAAGTGTCATGGCTATAGATTAGAGAGTAAAAATAAGTGTTTGAAAGTTTCAGTATGCTTTCAAAAAGAGAGAATATATTTTGAATAGCATTCATGCCTTTTCTCAACAATTATGCACCCCTTTTGGATATGAATGTGTGTGATGTTTGATTTTTTTTTTTCTTTTCTGGAATAAAAAGTGATTTGCATCTCCTTCTTTTGACATTATCATTCATCTTTCAGGAATGGGTAAAATTTCTCTTTAGTGTCTTTGCAGCCATGAAACACAGAGGGAAATATTTTGCCTTGAGAAGTCAATACTGGTGGGGTGTTTAGGATCATGTGTTTGTGAGTGAAGGAATCCTACCCGGCTTCTAATTTACAGCAGACCCAGAAGTCCATGTGTTGACCCGCATGCCCAAGCTCAAGAGACCAGTGTTTAAGTCAGAGCACAGGAAGTGATTCAGGGAAGCCAAACTGAGCTAGACACCTGTCTGGGCCACTGCTGACCTATCATGCCTTGCTAATTTTTCAGTGATCTCTGACCCAGATTTCCACAGTTGCACAGGGATTTGTATCTTTCATCCAACAAATCCTACACCTGCATTCAATTAATGAAACAAAACTCAACTTTGTTATCTGATGAACTGAGCTCCTACAGCCATTGAGGAAATTGTTTTATTACTGTATTGACAAATTATCCTATTAACAACTGGCTACTATAAAAATCAATTAAAATCTTGGCTGAGAAGCTGAAATAGAGCTGGATAAGTAAAAGTGGAAATTAAATAGTGAGATAATTGTTTTTTTTTCATAATATAGTTCATAAATTAGCAGCAACCAGATCAAAACCAGAAATCTGTGTTCAGAATAAGAAGGTTAAATTATAACAGGGCATATGGAGCTGCTCAGTATTTATTTCATTGTATTCCCTGCTGTTGTATCTTTAAGTTCATGCATGCATATCAATTCTTAAATTTACCTTCTCCTACATGTATTTCCAAATATTCTATTTCTAGAGATTCCTTAATATTAAATTTGGTAAACTACCTTTTAAAATGTTTAATGATTTGTTGACTTATTATGTTGATTATTTATGCATTAAGATACCGAGAAGAAATCTATAGTCAAGGGAATGTAAGACAAACATTTTGACTTTAGAAATAAAAAAAAATGTCTTTTGACAGAGTGAAAGTCTTCTTTTTCTTTTGCTAAGTCATAGAGAAAACTTAAAGATGTCTTGGTATGAATCCCTGCCCCTGAGTACCTCTCTAAAACTACACAATGAGTAAAAGTAAGACAATAGCATGTGTTCCATAAAAACAACATTGTGGTTAAGATGCTTAAAGAAGCCTGTAATTCCTCTTTGTGGCATGCTTTAGGAAAGAATAATCAGAACAAACACCCTCAAAAAAGAGACAATGAAATCTTCAAGGCATAAGTGTAATTTCTTGCAAAGTACATTGCCTTTAATGGTATCAAAAGTATCTACAAACCTGGTAAGTGTTGCTTTGGAGGGTTAGGGGAATTAATTTCACCTAGTCACTGATGTATTACACTAGAAAGTAACTTGAAAATGCATAACTTTAAAATTTGAAAGGGAAGAAGGAATAATTTCTCCAGTGAGCCTGAGCCAAATGTTTCACAGAGTTGTCAGTATGTTATCTTTCCCTATAAATAGGTTCGATGATCGCAGAAAGCACACATTTGTCTAAATGATACCTGATCTCTGTCACTCACTTAAGTAATAGATTTCTACTCTTGAAAGATGCCAGCAGTCAGATCTGAAGAGAGAACATTGATAACTGAGTGAGAGAACAATTCCCTGTCAGTAAAAAGACTTGAATGAAAAAAAGGAACAATAAAATAGAAAAGAAGGCCCGGAAACCACAGCCTGATACGATTCCTAAATCTGTCACAGATCAAGAACCTAAAACTACCATAATAAAAATAGACCTTTAAAGTGCATTCATTCAACTCACACTTTCTAAGAGTATTTGGAGTGATTTTACAATTATTTTGTTTTGTGGGTATTTTAATAATTTACTTGCTTTCTCATATTTCAGAAGTGCCTTGGATCATTCTCTAAACAAATACGTAGACATGAGACTTTTGTTTTTAAAGTAATTTTCAAGTATTGCCAACAATGAGAATGGGCATCTTCTCTTTTCCTTCTTGAACTCTGTAGTCCTTGGCTTCAACCAAATGGATGTGTCAAAAGCCCAGGGCCTCTCCGTTCATGAATGCCCTCTCCACTCCAACATATATTGAAAAACTACCTAGTTTTTTAAGCCTAGAGCAGGTTTGGGGGCTGAAGCAGTGGCTCACCATTTATAGTGCTTGCCTGGCATGCACGAGGATGGGGGTTCAAACCCCAGCACCACGTAGACAACAAAGGGTTAGAGCAACAAAAGCCACATGAAAAACTAAACAAAATTGATTCTCTCTTTCTCTCTCACATTGTCCCTCTCTTAAAAAAACATGCAAAAATATTAGAGCAGGTTTCATCTCTACCATGAAACAGCCCCTTTACATTCTTGTGAGATGTGGGTTGTCTCTTCTCCAGCCATCCTAGTAGGTGAAGTCTACTGAAGTTCACAAACCATGCCATTCAAGGAGACTGAGAAATTTATCAGAACACACACAGGAATTCCAGAAGATGACCATAATGCATGTCTCTTCAAAGCCCAGGATTCAGTTCAGAGATGCTGTTCTTTAACTGGATTCCTTTATCTCAATGGAGAATAAGGATTCTTATTTTTTGTCTCTTTAATGATCATTTATTTTTTAATTCATTTTTTTATTGTTAAAAAAATAGACTTACATTTAGGAGGGAGTCATTGTTATACAATCAAGAATGAATGTATAATGACAGAGCAAGCCGAGGCTGATGCCATTCCATGATTTCCCCCCTTGGGTTCCCAATGTTTCCATGTTTCCCCCTACTTAACCCCCAAGTTAGTTGGGCTTCTCATGGAAGTCAAACGATCCCCACTGAGTTGAGTCCCCCATACTCCCTCCCTCCATCCTCCTTGATATCCTTCCTATCCCCTCCCCCCTCCCTGCCACCCTCCCTTTGTCCCCCAGCATCCTAGGCAATGTTCCCCCTGCTCCTGTAAAATTTCATACATGCTGAGATTATTAATAGTTTGGCCATCTATCATACTGTTTCCAATTGTATTCTAGCTTCCACAAAAAAGAGAACACATTTGGCCCTTGAGTCTCTGAGTTTGGGATACTTCACTTAGCATAATTTTTTCCATCTCCATCCATTTGGCTGCAAATGCTGTAATATCATTTTCACTAATAGCTGAGTAGAATTCCATTGTATATATGTACCACAATTTTTGAATCCACTCATCCAGTGAGGGGCATCTGGATTGGTTCCATAGTTTAGCTATAGTAAATGGAGCTGCTATGAACATTGATGAAGCGGTATCTCTGTAATATGCCCATTCTAGCTCTTTTAGGAAAATAGCTGGGTCATAAGGTGGTTCCAGCTCTAAGTTTCTGAGGAGTCTCCACACTGCTTTCCAGAGTGGCTGAACGAGTTTGCAGTCCCACCAGCAATGTGACAGTGTTCCTCTTTTCCCACAGCACCTCCAGCACCTGTCATCATTCCTGTTTTTCATTTTTGCCACTGAGGAGTCTCCACACTGCTTTCCAGAGTGGCTGAACCAGTTTGCAGTCCCACCAGCAATGTGACAGTGTTCCTCTTTTCCCACAGCACCTCCAGCACCTGTCATCATTCCTGTTTTTCATTTTTGCCACTCTGACTGGAGTGAGGAGACTCAGGCTAAGTAGTTAGATATAGTCAGCAGAAGCTTCAGTAACATAGAAGTGTTCATAAATATAGTACCTGGAAAGGTCTGTAGGTAGCAATGGCTAGTTGCATAAGAAGTCTCCAGAACTTAATCAATGTACATTCAGAAACATCCCACATTGGAACAATTGAGCCAACTCCAGCTTTTAGGAATGAATGCCTGATTTGTCCCCCTGAGGGAAAGTATATTCACCCATTCAGATTGCTATAATAGTATATCTGAGGCTGGGTAATTTATAAATAATGCAAATTTCTTTGTCACAGTTCTGGAGTCTTGGCCACCCAAAATCAAGGTGCTAGGAGATTCCCTGTCTGGGGCAGGGTTGCTCTCTGCTGCATAGATGGTGGTCCTGAACAAAGCAGTTCCCTGCAAGCTGTTTTATAAAAGCATTAATCTCATTCATAAGAATGAAGCCCTCATGACCTACTCACTATCCAAAAGGCCCCACATCTTAATACTATCACTTTGGATGTCAGGGTGTAGCATAAGAATTTTGGAAGGACAGGTATGTTCGGACCATCACAGAAACTATGATCCCTTAAACCCTGGATCTGTGTGAATACTTGAAGGAGTTAAGCCAGGGACATTTGAGTGACTCCATAGCATCTTACCATGTTGGGCTTCTTTCATTCATCACTCAGTAATGTCCTCCAGATTCACTCACATTGTCACAAAGGCAGGATTCCCTTCTTGGTAAGGCTGAACATAAAGTTACACACACACACACACTGAGTTCTTTATTCCGTCATCCACTGATTGAACAATAGCTAGGTTGTTTTCATATCTTGGCTATTGGGAACTATGCTATGTTGAACATAGGAGTGAAGATGTTTCATTGAGATCATGATTTTATTTTCTTTGGATCTGTTCACACAGTGGGACAGTTCAATTTTATGTTACTTCTATTTGAAAGATTTTGTTTTTAAGAGAGAAAGAGTAACAGTGAGAGAGAGAGAGATAGAAAGAGAGAATCAATTCTATTTAGTTTTTCATGTGGCTTTCATTGCTCCAACACTTTGTTGTGTATGTGGTGCTGGGGTTCGAACCCGTGTACTCATGAATGCCAGGCAAGTGCTGTAACCGCTGAGCCACCGCTCAAGCCCTATTTGAAATATTTCTTTAGGGACTACCGTACTGCTTTTAATAATGGCAGTACCAATCTACATTTCCACTAAGGACAGGGTCCATTTCCTCCACTCTCTTTCCAATGTTGGTTATCTTCTGACTTTTTGATAATAGGTGACAATGAGGTGCTATCATTGAGATTTTGATTTGCATGTCCTGATAATTAGTGATTTGAGCACCTTTTAATGTACTTGTTGAACATTTGTGTATCTTCTTTGGGAAAATGTCTATTCAAGTCTTTTCACCAGATTTTAATCAGGTTATTTGTTTTTATAAGTGTTAAGTACCTTTCAAATACTGCATATTAACCAGACATCAGATTATTTTTTCCAAATATTTTCTCCAGCTCCGTAGGTTGCCTCTTCATTCTGATTGTTTGTTTACAGTCAGATTGTTTTTTAATTTGGAATGGTGTCATTTATTGTTGGTGCTAATGTAAATTAGTAAAACAGTTTTCTGTCTGTAAAATTATATCATTTGCAACAGAGATAATTTCATTTTTCCTTTCCAAGTCTTACATTCTCCATTTCTTTTCTGTGGGAGTTGCTAGTACCATGTCAACTAGAAGTGGAGAAAGTGCCCACTCTTGTCTTGCTTTTCGTTTTAGAGCAAAACTTGTACCTTTTTGCTGCTGTAAACCGTGATCCTGTCATATATGGCCATCACTGTTTTGAGATACATTTTTCCGCATCTAATTTGTTAAGGGTTTTGATCACGGAAAGGTATTAAATTTTTTAAATGGTTTTGCTGCAACATATGGAGAACTAGTATCATATCATTTTTGACCTTCATTCTGTTAAAATGCTATAAATTGCTGTCACCTTTATTCATTTGTGTATGTTTAACCACCCTTACATATCAGGTTTAAAAACCACTTGGCCATGTTATAAAATCCTTTTAACATACAGTTGAATCAATTTTAAATATTTTTGAAGATATTTACATCTGTATTCATCAGAGATATTGGCCTATAATTTTCTTTTGTTAGAGTATCCTTATTTGGTTTTGGTATCAGGATAATGCTGAATGCTGAATTTTTCATGTAAATTTAGAATTTTTTACTTTCTTTCTCCTTCCTCATTTCCTCCTCCCATTCTTCCTCCTTCTGTTCTTCATCCTCCTGTTCTTCATCCTCCTTCCTCTTCTTTTTTGGAAGGGTTTGGAAATGATTTATATTACACCATTTAAAGATTTGGTAGAATTCACCAGGGAAACCAACATGCCCTTGGTTTTTATTTGATGGGGGATTTTAAATTCTTGATTCAATCTCCTTGCTCATTGACCTGCTCTGAGTCACTATTTCTTCATAATTCAGTTGCAATACATTTTATGTATCCAAGAGTTTATCTGGATTTTCTAGGTAATCCACTTTGCCATATCATTGTTCACAACACTATCTCCAGTTCTTTTGCTTTTTTTAATAGAGAGGGAGAGAAGGAGAAAGAGAAAGAAGAAAGAGAGAATCACCTTTATTTTTTTCATCTGGTCTTTGTTTCTCTGAACTTAGTTTTGTATATGGTGCTGGGATTTGAACCTGAGTTCTCCTGCATACCAGGCAAGTGCTATATAACCATTTAGCCACCACTGCAGCCCCTCTCTAGTTCTTTACACGTAGATCATATAAGTTTACTCATTATTCTTTCATTTCTGAGTTTGAGTCTTCTCTTATCATACCTAAAGATTTATTAATTTTGTTCATCTTTTAAAAAAATTACTTTGTTGATTTTCTATTGTCTTCATCACCTTCATTTCATTTATTTCTGCTTGACTTTTTATTACTTCCTTCCTTCTAAAAGTTTAAGTTTACTTTCTTATTTTCATAGCTTCATGGAATATATTGCCAGGTTGTTTACTTCAGATCTATCTACTCTTCAATGTGCAAGGTTAGTATTATACATGTCCCTTTTTGAACTGCTTTTATGGATTTTGATATATTGCATTTGTGCTTTAAATTCCTTTGTTTGTTTGTTTTTTTGTTTAGGAATGTGCTGTTTAGTTCCCACCTGTTTTTAACTTTACACTTTTTATCTTGGTGTTGATTTCTGTTTTCCCACTGCTGTGGTTGGAAAAGATGATTCATATAATTGTCTCTTTTTCATAGTTTCTGATGGAAATTCCATTTTATTTGATACAAGTTGTGTTTAGTTAGTTTTTCATCCCCACAAGGAATAAATGGAATGATCAAACTATAAAGAGAAAACATGAATCTTTTTTCATGGATTTAGAAGTTTCAGTCCGCGATCATTGGCCCTGTTATTTTGCAGCACACCACGACAGGAAACACATGGTCAAGCAAGATCACTAACTTGTGGCTGGGAACTGCAAGAGAGAAAGGAGGGGCTTATGTCTCAGTTTCTCTTTTCAGAGTACCTCCCTGATCACTGAACACCTCCCCCTAGTCCTCACCTCTACAAGGTTCCTCCATCTCCTAATAGTGGCAAGACATGGATCAGTCTTTAAAATGCAGGCCTCTGGGACACATTTAACATTCAAACCATAGCATAAGTATAGCTACCTCTACTCTCTTTTGACTTCCATTTGCATGGAATATTTTTTACAATCCTTCACTTTCAGTCTATGTGTGCTTTCAGAGCTCAAACTAATAGGCATTATAGAGTTAGCTGATTTCCGGTTATTTTGTGTCTTCTTTGTTCCTTCTTCTATGACTATTTTCCTTTGTGATCTGATGATCTTCTGTAGTGGTAGGCTTTGGTTCCTCTCTGGTTGTATTTTCTTTATTACTGTAGGTGAAAGCTTTATACTTGCCAGTAGTCTTATTTAAAATCTTTTAAAGTAGTATCTGTACATTTTAAGCTAAAAACGACTTTGACCATGTACAAAATCCTTACACTTTTATTCATAATTTTAATGATTTTGCTGTTAAAACTCACATTTTATATTGTATATCCATTAACAACATCATTACTTTTATTTATTTATCTATTTTGTATTTATTTATTTTTGGTACTGGGGATTTCAACCAGGAATGCTTAACGACTGAGCCACATCCCCAGAGCTTTTAATTTCTTATCTTGAGATAGGGTGTTGATGAGTTGAAGGACGCTTAAATTGCTGAGGCTAGCCTTGAACTTGCAATACTTCTGCCTCAGCCTCCTGAGTTGTTGAAATTACAATCATGTACCATGGCGCCTGTCATGCTATTATTTTTGATAGTATCATCGTTTTGATCTTTATACCAGATATGCTTTCACATCACCAATACAGCATTAGAATATTCTGAATTAGGCTATATACTTCCTCTTATCACACAGTTTTACATTTTCAGATGTTTTAATGTTATGTTATTTCTTCATATCTTTTCATTCAGCTAAAAAATTTCCCTTGAATGTTTCTTGTAAGTCAGGTTTACTATTAATAAACACTCTTGGTTGTAGTTTCTCTGAAAAAGTCTTTATTTTTCTTTCATTTCTTAAGGACAACTTTATCAAACAAAGTATTTGTTTTCGGTGCTTAGTTTCTTCTTTCAAAATTTTACATATCCTCTCACTCCCTGTTGACCTTCAAAGTGTCTGTTGAGCAACTGACTGGTATGGTAGTCTTATATGGTAGTCCTTATATGTGGACAACCTCTTGCCTACTACTGATTGAAAGATTTCTTTTCTTTGATTCCTAAAAGTTTATTATGTCTTGGATCAATCATCTTCAACTTAAAACTGATTGGAGATATTTAAATTTTGTATACCTGAATAAACATCCTTCCCTACAGTTTTTAATTTTTTGGTTT
>PVKS010039101.1:0-17507 GCA_004027875.1 Aplodontia rufa | reverse complement strand
AGGAGACCACTGGCAATATTAGAGGAAGCAGTTTTAAGGTTTGAGAAGTAAAATACATGATTAAGCCTAAGTAAGGACTAATTTTGTACAGGGACTTGACTATACAGGTAGTAGCCACTTCCACTATTAAAAGCAAAAATGTAATGAAACAAAATGTTGGTCTTGATTTTTTGTTCTTTGAAATGAAAGAGGCAAGAGTATATTTATTTGAAGTAATCCCAACAGAAACTGAAAAAATAGGATGCACACAGGGAAGGAAGAGAACCACATTCAGAAAAGAAAGATCACCAACAAGAGTACTGTATCCCCTTTATTCTGGAATTTATGTAATAGACTCTGTCATAGCATTATCATCTTTTCCTACATTTTCATTATCCTAATGCCATTTTTACAAAGTTGATTTTTACGTATGTCTCATTTGGTCCTTCTGATCACTCTCCTCTTTTAGATATGCTACTGAAGCACAAAGAGATTAAGCAATATATCAGTAAATGGTTGAGATAATTTTTAAACCCTAATCTACCTTCATACAAAATCCATGGACTTTTGTATTTCTCCACTTAATTATGGCTTATAATACAGTTCCTCCCAATTTAACCTATTGGAATAAATATTTAAACATTTAAATATTTTCACAGCCTAGATAATCAAGATAGAATAGCAGAGAAAAAAGTTAATGCTACCTCTGACTGCAGGCATCCTCAAAAGGATATTAATTAGTATAAAGACAAAATTTCCACGTCCACTTAATAGGCAGGACGGATGTACAGTGTATTGTGATGCTGCCACCTTGTGGTTGTGTTTGGAAAAAAGAGGAGCCCTTAAGTAAACCTGCTAAATACCTGAGTTCATCTTTTTCATCAAATTGCTCTAACGCAAGAGTTCTCAGCCATTGCTGCACACTGAAATCATCTTGGAGCTTTAAAAATTCTTCTGCCTGAATGCCACCCATCAAGATTCTGACTTAATTGTTTGGGGACGAGTACTGGGCATTAGACTATTTAAAAATTCATTAGGTGATTATAATGCACAGCCAATATATTAATGTTTCTATTTTAAACATTTATATAGTAATAAAGACAAGTTTTGTCAATTTCCTCACTATGCATCATCTGTACGGAGGGAAGAGAAAACATTCAAGAGAATTTTTTTTCTCTGTCATCAGTATGTATTTTGGTAGAATAAAGTGATTTCTACATTTTAAGGAATGGAACAAAGAGATCTGTGAATTGTAATCAAAACAAACATGATATTTATATCTCTTAATCTAATGAATTCTGTAGACAAAGTGAGCAATGAGAACCCCTGGCCCTCTCGAATACATCACAGATTTTCTGAAAGGAATAATGGAAAGAGCACAGAACCCAGAGCTGTGTGGACCCTGGTACCAGTAAGATGGGTGACCTTGGCAATTCATGCAATCTGCAAAGAAATCATTTAATGTACTTCTTTATTCAAGAGAACACCAATTCTAAATGTAGGACAAATATCATGTGAGTTAAATCAATGAACTTCTCCTGAGAACTTGCAATGCTGAAAGTACTGTATTTTAATGCATTATACAGAGCAAGTACTAATGTTTTTTGGAGACGCCATAGTACTCCTGAGTGACCAGGGGAACTTTTGAAAGCTAGTACTGCGAATTTTAATTATAATGCGAACTGAGTGTAATTATAAATCTTAATTAAATAATGTTCCAGTGGTTTGGCAAGGAAGTTAAATTCACTTTCCATCATTTTTCATTCTGTTCTGTAGGTTTCTCAGATGTTAGGTTGCAAAGCTGTTAGCTTTATACTATCAAAAAATTTAGACATGTCTTGAAAATGGAAATTCTTTTTATTGCTCCATGGAAATAAAATTTTTCTATGGTTCTTTAACTAAAAAGTCTCAGAATTTACTACCAATCACCCAGTGCCCTAGTCATTAATCCCCCTTTTTTCCATTCATTCATTTAACACATATTATGTCATTAGTCATCCTTGAATTCCACCTCCCTTAAGCTTCTGATCTAATTATTTGCAATTCACATAGATTATTAGCTTCTAAACATCTCTTGAATCATCCTTCTGTGTCTACTGTCAGGCCATCATCAGCTCTAACATGTATTATTGCAGATCTATGCCCTCGTTTATCATCTGCCTCATCTCTGCTCTGGTTCCGCTTCGTTGACAGAATGACCTTGTGGAAATTCAAATCTGAATGCTATTCTGCTTTCTAGTGAATGGTTTCCCTTCACCCTAGGATAGAGCGCACAGTCTATAATAATGCTTAGAAATATCTTTCTTATCCTGGTTCCTTGCTTACCAGCCTAAAATAACTTTTCACCCTTCTTCATTGTGTTACCCACAAAGATTTGCAATTCTCCTAACCTTCTCTTGACCCTGGGATTTATGAATGTGCCTTTTAATTTTGCCTGTCTTTCTTTACTTGGTTTGTTCTTGCTTTATCCTTCATTCCATTTAGATATTGGTTCTTCCAAGGAGCTTTTTCTAACCCCCATAACTGAATTGTTATTTCTATATGATTCTGTTATGTGATAAGCTTCAAATCTGAACAATTTATCATTCAACATTTACTGGCCTTCTCATTAGATCAGGGTTACAAAATCAAGAGCAAAGATCATCCTTTTATTCACCAGTGATGCATAGTGGACATTCAACAAGTATGAAAAAATGAATGAAGAACAATTATTGTGCTCAAAGATCCACCATAGATGAACTTGGATATATTTGTCAGTTCAAAAGATGAAATTAATGATGATATGCTTGAAATTATTTGATTAATTTTATAAACAAATGATTCCAGCTTTATGGGTATACATGTTAACCATACAATCTTGGTCTAGGGGCTAAACACCATTAACATCCATAAGCCTTAGTGTCTTCAACTGTAAATGTAGATTGATTTATTAAATGTTGATTATAATACTACTAAGGGTCAAGGAGTACTTCAGATAGAGTAATGTCCGAAAGAGTCAATGTCATTCTCTTTATCGATTTTTAATGCTAGTAAATGATATTGACATAAAACGTCAGAGTGTAATAATAAGAAAAGAGATTAAGAGGCTAGAGTATAACAGAGTGCTATTCTAGACAGGATAGTCTTGGAAGATTTCTTGAAGAAGGTAATATTTGAGTAGAAGTTTTATCGAAGTAATAAAGGGAGCCATGTAGGTATCTGGGGGGAAGAAAGAGTTGCAGTGCCAAGACTGCACTGGAGGAGCTTGCTTAGCATGGTCAGAGAAAACAAGAAGGCCAGTATACTGGAGGGGAATAGAAAACAGAAAACACAGAAAATAAAATCAGAAAAGTTGGAGGAATAGAGTGGTAAAATGAAGTAGAGAAATTTTTCTACACTGCCCTCATGAAAAAAAAAGATTCATTATTACTAGCATTTATTAATGTAGCCATGAGATATAGAATGTAATAGAAATATCAAAATATGAAGGTTTTGCTGTGTGTGCCTGCATGCACATGTGTGCTGGGCTGCAATATAAACACCTTTCTTATTATGTGTTATAATAAAATTCAGAACGGCACTGAAGCAGAGCCTTGTAAGCCATGATGAGTACTCAGAGTTTTATTGTAAATATAACGAGAAGTCATTGGAGAGTATTAGCTGACAAATTATGTGACCTGTTTCACATTTTAAAAGGACAACTTGAGGCGCTCTGGAGCACAGATGACAAAGGATGAGAGTGGAAATGTGAGGAGAAACTACTACACCAGCTGGGCAGAGATGATGCTTGTGTGGACTGGGAGAGGTGGAATGCTTGGTTAGAAGGCCAGCTCAGTAAGACTTGCTGAGAATAATCACCATATTCTAGAGTTTTATGAGGTTTAAATAAGATTGGGTATGAGAAAGGGTTTTATGGACACTAGAGAGGTGCTCAGCACAGTACAGGGGAGTATAATTCAAGTGACTTTCATTGATCATACACTATGAATCACCATTACTCTTTTGTTCTCTGCCTTCAATAGATAAATTGCATTTCTGATGCCAAGGAACTTTAGAGTAGTAGAGTTGGGAGAGAGACACACAAAAATGGGAAATGGGTCACTTGGGCATAATGTATGATATGATGATGGCATGTTAAAGAACTAATTTAAAAATTCTGAGAAGCACCAGCTCTTATCACGGGACCTTCTTTCCATAGGATAAAGAGCGCGTAAGCCTCGTGGAGATGTTATAGAACAAAAAAAGAGCTGCAAAGGAACTAGAAGAAGTGCTAGGTTAAATGTCAACACATCATTGCTGAGTCAGGCCATCAATGCCACGTGTTGTTTGCACCACTGCCCTGCAGTCACAAAACAGAAGCAAAATGAGCAAGAAAGAAGGGATTTTGGGTACCCCTATATCTAACATGAATCAATAATGAGTCATCCCAGAGATGTTACCCACAGAAATCAGCCTCCACCAGTTAGCATCATTGAGAAGCCCAGGCTATGCATCCACAGTGAACACAGAAGCATAGGTACAGAATCAGATTTTATCAGGAAAAATTGATTTAAACAAACTTTACTAACTTCAGAGGAGTTCTACCACAATTAAGAGATTAAAAAGTTTTTCAATTCTGTAATGTTTACTAATAAAAATACATAATTTTAAAAATTTCATATCTATATTTTCCCATCCAATTAACTAAAGTTTGAAAAAGTTTAGAACATGACATCAATGTTCTGGATTAATAAAATATTTTAATTGGGCATACAGATTTCTGCTATTTTGTGATAACTGCCTTGTATAGTGATATGAATTCCATACATTTGACACATAAGTAAGCATTTATGAACTATACTTACATACAAAAATGATTATCATTAAAAAGTGTCAACATTTTTGTAAATTTATTTCTATTTTAAATTCCCTCAGCATACAAATTATAAATATCTCTTTTGTGAAGAAAAATTGAATGTTCAGATGATATTATGAAATAATACATTGAGCACTGGCTTAGACCCTTGGTTTTTAGCTGTCAGTCTGGGTAAAATCATTTAAAAATTGTATGAAATGTGATCAACAATACCCAGAGGTGATGGTTAGGTTCTTTCAGTTGTGGTAATTAAGAATAGGAACATTAGGAGAAAGTTTAAATAAAATAGTCAACGTGAAAACAATTTAAAGTATCATTAATTCAACTAATATTTCTGAGACCCTATTTTCCTTGAGGACCACATAGTTACATAGGTGATACAAATGAATGTGGCAAAACACTGATCCTCAAGTTATTCCTAGGATGAAAAATTTTAAGGCATATGTGGCAGGCAAGGATGCTCTGGGGTTAGGAGGTTAACGAGGACCAGAATCATCTAAATGTGAGGAATTATCTCCAATTAATAAGGGACCCAAATGAATTTGACATACCCTACACATCCCAACAAGAACCTTCATTTTAATAACATGAAAGAGTTGATGACTATGCCATTAAGGTACATTTTCTGGGGAAGAAAAAAGTTTGAGAAGTAAGCATTGTCGCAGAGAACAACATACAATGTAAAGCATTACCAATGCTCCTACTTTTCTTTTAATAAATACATTTCACTCTAGTGGTTTTCTTAAAACAGAGCATGACTTTTCTTTCTGCAGGAAATATTTCAAGGACTAATTTAGAAAGAAAATACTTTTAACTGAGCATTTCAGTAAAGATGAGATAAATTTAATAAGATTTTCATTTCTCTTATGTCATACATCTTAAAACTGTGAGATTTTAAATATTTCAGTTACGTACATAAAACTTCCCTCTTTAATAACATTATATGTTTCAAAGTCAATTGAGAATTTTTACATGTTTTCCTTGAAACTCTATTAGAGGGCTGGAGCTGATGTGGTGGCTCATGCCTGTAATCATAGTGGCTTGGGAGGCTGAGGCAGGAGCCTAATCACAAGTTCAAAATCAGCCTCAGCAACTTAGGACCTAAGTAATTTAACAAGACCCTGTCTCAAACTTGAAAAGTGAAAAGGAGGTTTGGGGATGTGGCTCAATCCCTGGTACAAAAAATAAAATAAAATAAAAAACTTTATCAGATAGGATATGTCATAGATAAAGATCAGTTATGGCAATTATACCACAAAAAGCATCTATGAATCTGCATGAATCTGTCATTCTTTCTTCATTGCCACTGCTACACTGCTACTGTGGTCCATTTAATCATCATTTCTTATCTCTACTATTTCTCTAGCCTCCTAACTGGTCTAACATTCATCATCCCACTAAACTGTAAAAAATGACACTCCTTTATTAATCTCCCTATAGTTGCTCCCCCACCTTCAGAATGGGTTCTCCCTGGGAATGGGAATGACTTAAGTATGCTTCCTTGACCTCCCTGCTTCAATCTCCTGCTGCATTTCCCACCAACCCCTCTCCTGGTCACAATCAACCCACAATTCCACAGTTTTGCTCAGACCTTTCTTCTCTACTAGTCTTGGAGCAGGCCGCTTCCTTTGCATAAAGTTCCAGCTCTACCACCTTTCTTTCATTTGCCTAACTCCTGCTCATCATTTTGGTCCCAGCTGAGACTTTTATTCCTCCCCTGTCGACTAAAGAACAGGTAAAGCATTATTTGTTTGTGTGTCTGCGCACCAGTAATTCCTTTTTCATAGAAATTATCAGAGTGGTTGTAATTTCTTTTTTACTTAACTATCAACTATATACTATGAGATAACCTTCTGAATAACAGGAATTACATCTTTTTTCTATTTGAAATAATGAAGCCTTAGTGGTGGTGTACAATTGAAATACAATATAAAGTTAGGTGAACTGAACCAACTGAATCTGTCCAAGGTATGATGAGACCTTGAGTCCAGATTTTGATCTTAAGTGGCTTCCACGTACTTTAATTTCACCCTGTGTTATGACCTTGGTCTTCACACTCTGTAGCTCTTAGTCCTCTCCCATCACTTGGAACCCTTTGGTTTGAAAAAGCTGGAATATATGTAACCATATTTTAAATTAACTCATTACAAGCCAAGTTGTTTTTTTTTTCCTTAGATTAGAGCTAAACCTTCAATTTGTGGGGAAGTTACTCATTACATAAGAACTTCTCTTTGAGCATGTGTGTAAGAATTCCAGCTAGAAGTAAACCTTTCTTTGTAATTAAACAGGAATCAGAAGGTAATAGAACACGCACCATGAACAAGCCTGCCTCCGAAAAAGAAGTGGTAGCAGATTGCTCTACTATGAAAGCAGCACTCTGGCACATTTGTCAGGAAACAAAGGCATCAAAATTACTTTCTGCTGAACTAAGTCCTAAACAACTCACATCTCAGATAAGAAATTTTCAGAAAACAAACTTGAGCCATAGCTATTTTATCCATCGCTTCTTTCAGAGGAACATGAACCGAGTTCTGGTTTCCAAATGCATACAAAGATGGAAATCAGATTCTCCCTGGATTTGGAAACAATGGGGAGTTCCTTCTGGATATCAACCAAAAATATTTTTTGTAAAGAGTAAACCCTGGCCCTTTTACAAGATATTGTGGGCCACTATTCCATAAATGACCCTGTGAATTTATATTAAACCTGCAGCAGGTTTTAGAAAAGATTTTTATCATTCTTACAACCACCTTGTCATTAGAAAGGGACATAATAATTTTATTATAGCACCTACTCTGTGAAAGACTATAAACTTTTAATAGACTTATAAAAAGGGAGTATAACCTTTTCAATATTCTGCCTATCATTAGAAGAATTCATTCTACCTTCTTGTCACATATAACTGATGCCCAAGGGCCTAAGAAATGGTTCTACACTTGGGAAGAATATTCAGATCCAGCCTCTTCCTTGATTCTGAAGGTTGCAATGATTTAACACCCAGGAGTACTTCCTGCCTGTTCAGTTTCTGATTCTTTTTTTGCACCTGTTCAAACTTCCAATGTATGTTGACTTTTGGTCTTCCTACAGTTCTGATGCCATTCTGACTTCATCTCTACAATTTTCATTTGGGACTGAAAAAAAGTAAGTATAAACATTCTGCAGTGATTGATAAATTTTCACACATTTTAAGCCTCATTAAGAATTATCCTTTCTAGGGGCTGGAGCAGTGGCTCAGCAGTTTCGGTGCTTGCCTGGCAAGTGCAAGGACCTGGGTTCAAACCCCAGCACCACGTACACAACTAAGTGTTGGAGCAACGAAGGCCATGTGAAAAACTAAATAAAGTTGTTTCTCTCTTTCTCTGTCTCTCTCACTGTCCCTCTCTCCTAAAAAAAAAAAAGAATTATCCTTTCTAATTATTTCTCCCTTCTGTCTTAGAATGGGACATTTCTTAATTTACTTCCCAACCTTAATAGCATAACTGACTCTAAGCAGAACTTCTGAAACAAGTTGTTGGTTCATTTAACCCCATGAACTCTTCTGCACAATGAAAAACTTAGACCTTTTTGTGTGATTTTGTTATCTTTATTTGGCTGTTTCACTTTTTTGTTGCAACACTCAGTATAACCACATTCTTAGGAAAAAGGGGAACAAAAATCATTGGAGATAAACACGGCAAAGAAAAATCAATATTGCACATAAGTTGAGTCTTTAATTTTGAGAAATAAATTCAAAGCCAGATATGAGGAAAGTTGGATCTGTCATTCACATGATACCTCCATCACTCATTGCAGAATAATGTGACTCTGAGGCTATAAACAAACTGCCAATTTCACCCTTGAAAGCCTCCTGGCCCAAGAAAAGAGGTAGTTACAAAACAGTAGAGAGTGATATTCATTTCTGTTTCTTGAAGAAATGTAGTTTTAAAATTGCCTAGTATATCAGGAAACTATTTCCATAGTGTCAACAATTTTTCAAATTTTAACATGCAAATTGAAAACATAGTGTTTTATATTTATCATTTACTTCCTCCTCCATCCTTTTGCTAAAAATAAAGAAAATGTAAGATTTTTCCAAACAAAAGGGTCTTTTAATACAAATACAAAATTGTCACAGTGGAATAAGCTACAATTTTCTAAAAAGTGCATTAAATCTCTTGGTTATATCCATAACCAATAGTTAACTCTAACAGTAAAATATCAGCATTTTTGTAGCCCCTCAACATCAACAATGAGACCAGTGCTTTTTATATATTTAAGAATTAAATTTGGAGTACAAGAGCTTCAAAAATCTGATAAGGTCTATGAGCTGTATCACTGGGAAGATGTGTATGTGTGTATGTATATATATATATATATATATATATATATATATATATATATGCATATAATTTCAAGATTTTTTTCAACAGTCCTCATAATTTCCTGCAACAAACCTAACGGACTCAGAAGAAAACAGTGCTAGACTGTGAGCTTTCAAGGGCAGGGAAATAATTCCCTCAGTCGTGAGTGCTGATCTCTGGTACAGTGTCAGCATCACATAGGGATGCAGTAAGTACTTGTTGTGTTGTCTAGGACACTGTGGATTTATTTAAAGACTATTCTATTAAAATTTAATTGTTCAGTTAATATGCAGTGAATCTGAGAGTAAAAGAGCAAAGAAAACTGTTTCAAGTAGCAAAATTATGTAAGAATTTAAGCAAGGCTATCCATCAAATAAGCATTCTGCTTGGAATAGAACAAATATGGTCTATAAATTACAGATTATATAGATAATAAATATCTGGGCCTTGCAGAAAATCAGAGCATAGACTTTACTAGCCAAGAAAAAAGATATTTCTTGAGAATGAGCCATTCAACCTTTCCAAGTTTTGGTGCTTGGGAACCTTATATGTTCAGCTGATTCTGAATATCTCAGTGAATTGAAATCAAGAAGAATCTTTCTCTTCAGTGGAAAAATTTGCTAAAATTAGGAACAAGGCACTTCATTATGCATAAGTACATATTCCTGTTAGAAGTCGTGTAGGGAAAGGAGCCCCTAAGAGCAGGTGGCTAAAACTATCTACAGCAAACATTTTGACAAGCTCCCACCAACAAAATGCATGGCATCAAAACAATCCAAATGAGACACTGGGCATACAAAATGTAATGAAGTTATATTTTCTCTGGAAGGCAATTAGTAAATTGCTCACATTTTGCTGCCGAAAGAACATGTCAGCAATGAACAGATGGAAGTGCAAAACTCTGCGAATGGCAGATATTAGGAATTATAGACATTCATCTAACTTTCACCAAGCAAATGAGAACCACAAAATACGAATTGCTCTTTCCATAATTAAGCACATAATTAGAGTGCATCAAATTCATATCCATTGTAGCTCATGTTTCTTCCTACTTATTTCTAAATATATATGCATTCAGAGTCTAACAATCCTACTTAGAGCTCATCTCCACTCTTGAAGGGTCTTCCATGACAGATAGATGGCACTGAACTATTTCTCAAATTAAGCCTGCCAAGGTGTCGCACTAGCTTTTTCACAGTATGACGCATGTGGCAATAATAAGAAATCATAAGACTCAAAGAGGTAGTCCTTGTGTCAGAACAGATGGAGAGAACAGCTGAGAGAGGGATTCAGCCAGTTTATTAACTCCATGTGAGTAGAAGAAATCATATTTAAAAGAATTCATAGGATCATTTAGTCTGAAAAAACTGAATTTAAATGATGGAGAGAGGACAGAAGAGAATAATGATGTTCCACATTACAAGATCCCTCGGTGACGTCTTTGTCTTTCTACCTCCTAAAACCAAAAGGTCATCCATGACCTACATGCAAATTACAAACCAAACCAGTGGTGAGCACTTGGGAAATATTTCAGCTGACTGTCAAATTTAAAATGCATAACAAATTTCCTAGCTTAGAGTGGAAATGAAATCATTATGTTAAATATTTTAAGCATTTAGGTTTTTCCCTAATCTGAAATGGGGTAGTTTGTCCCACTTGTGAAAATATTGAAGAGAATTTAGATCATATCTTTGCTTAATATTCGTAAAATTCCAGAAACAATCTTAGAAATCTTTCTGAAAAAAATTCTCTTTATAAAAGTTCCAAATGGGACTTTCCTGGGGTGGGGAAGAAACAATTAATGTGCTTTATCAAGCAGTGATATGTCTAGTTGCAAATAGAAAAGGAAAAAACTCATATAGATTTTCCAAATTGAAATTCAATGTAATAAACATGTAAACATGATTGGTCTATAAATAAAAGGGATTCTTTTACTTACTAAGAATGGGTACATAAACACAGTTTCAAGAAGCAAGTAATTAAATCCAAGGTCATAATCAGAGAGACGGACACAGGGTAGTCTTATTTTCTTTGAATGAAAAGCCACAGAGGATGTTTCTATCCATGAAATGTTAAGAAACACTAGTTCTTTTTTTAGTGAAATAAGATTTTTATGAACGGTGCTTATTTTTTAAAATTGGTGCATTATAGTTAACAAAATGGAGGGATTTGTTGTCACACATTCATACATGCACATGTTATGACAGTATTGTTTGGTCCCATTCCTTCCTCAGTACATCCCTCACCCCTTCTCCCTCTCTTGGTCTCTTTTCTTCACTAATCTCCCACCAATCACACACACACACACACACACACACACACACACACGATTTTCCAGTTTTACACACCTGCATGGGAATTGTTCATTGTCTTAATACATTTTTTTCTGATTTCTCCAAAAAGATCTTAAAGAAATCAAATTTTATATTCCTGGTTTATTTAAATATTTGACAAATGTTTGAGAGTTGCTATTAAATTTAATATAGTAAACTTCATAGGCAATCTAACTTCCTTTCCAGGCACAATAATGGCAAATACAAATACTATCTACTGACTGTTTTAAGCATGCATCTGTATTCATGGCTGAAATCAAGAAACAAAAACAGTACTCTCAGAATTTCACGGATGAATTATTCAGAAACTGTCTTGAGGACATGCCCCAACCTTCTGATTTTACTCACCAAAAGAAAATGCCAATTACAAAGACTTTAATCCCTTCCTCCCAGTGGGAGAGAGTCTGTGCAAAGAGCTGTCTGCATTTATAACTGATTTAAATCACCTCTTCCAGATACTTCGTGTTTAACACACAGTTCTAAACTAAGACTCAATGATGTAATATAATGATTATACAATTTTTGAAGCACACATTCGTATATTTCAATTGGTGGTTTACCTCCAAAAAGAGGATAACTACTGAATAGTAGATGCATTAAATTCATAATCATGGTAGCTCATATTTCCCTTACCATTCCTAAATGTATACACGTTGAGTTTAACAGAATGTATTAAACACATTGAGAATCTTGTATACACATTGAGTCTAAGAGAATATATAAAGTACATTTATAATTTTATATATTTATAAGTCTGTTCTTTACTATGTTGTTTTGGAAATTTATTATGGATTTAAGAGAATTCATGGAGAGTGGAGAGAGGGAGGGTGAAGAAGGAGAGAAAAGGGAGGTTATTATGGTACACTTGACTCCCCTGAGAAGCCAAATAATACCCATGCAGGAATTTAAATCTTGAAAATTAAAAAATTAATATACATGAATAAGTACATTTATATATGTAATGGGGGGAATCACATCAGAGAAGAGCAGGGAGTGGGCAAAATGGGAGATACTGGATAAGGATTGGGCTCAAGTTACATTGTCATTACGTATGCATATACGAATGCATAACAATGAATGTGCTGAACTAATAAATAAATTTGAAAAAGAGAATTCAGCATTTAATGAAGTCATAGTCAATGAAAGTCAAAACAAAACAAAAATATTCATGAAATAAGTGTAATCGTGCCATTAAATGATATTCATAATCAAATGGTGTTAGCTTTTATTATGAAAAATATATCCAAGAGAATTTAAAGTAAATTCTAATAATAGATGACAACAATTCCCTACTACTACCTTCAAACTACTTGAATTTTGTTGAAGGATCCAGATGGTCAATATCTTTATATATGAGTCTTTAAACTATAAATTTAGCCTTTCTGTTAACATAGCAACTTCAGGGTTTTTAAAAAATTATTTAGTAATAAGCTTTGCATCTCAATTACCAAAACCTGGTCATATAATTGCTTATATTCTGAACCAAATAGTTGTTTAAGAATTATAGGCATTGATAGATGTGCATAATATGTTAATTATAATTCAAAACAGCACTACACCTCTAGTTGAAGATTAGTGGATTCTCACTGGAATTTAGTTATAGCTGATTAAAACTGAGAAAAACATGTGATTACAGATTCTTCTTCAATTTAGGAAATCACACACTAAACACATTAAATAAGCAAATAAAATAGATAATCCATGTTTGAGAAAGTTTCTTCCACATACTGTAAGTTACTAAAGGTTTTTCACTCAATAAAAATTTCCATTTAGCTATTAACTGAATATAAACCTACCAAGAGCAACAAAAACAAACTTTTCGTGTTTTATTTTTAAATTTACTGCAAAATCACCATCATCTGTGTCAGGCATGGGACACAAAGAAAGAACTTGATTAAAAGGTACAGAATCAAGAAATAAATACTATGTTGTTGACAAAGCCTATGTGAACAGCTCTGTAGGTGCTAGATAAAATGGGAAAAGATAAGAAATGAAGGGAAGACAGAAGAGGAAGCAGCAAAAAAGAGGTGAAGGAGAAGAAAGAACGATAGAAGTTTTTCTAGTGTATTTCACTACTTGTCAAAAGAAGAGTAGAATTAAAGTAAAACTAAACTGTAAGTTGAGAGACAGCTGAATCCTTTCACTTCCCCATGCACCTGTTGAGAAATATTAGCTCAATGGTCCTGTAGACTCCCCCTGAGCCATACTGAAACCCCAATGAGAAATACGCTTCTGCCAAGACTAACAAGTTGATATCTCTGGCAAAAAAAAATCATAAGATACTTGAACAAATTAGTTATCAAGGGTAACATGACTACTTGATGGGGTCTCTGAACGCCTCCCTTGTCTAACCTCCTAAGTCTGCTTTCCAGTTTAAGTGCTCCATTTCTTGGTTACCTCTCTCTTAGTTCGGGATTTCAGAGTTGTGATGGAAAGTCTACAGGACAGATGCTGTCCTCACCCTTCCTTTATCTGCTCTGTATCTCAGGGTGCCCACCGCTCAGGGCTGCATTTCTCAGGCTCAAATGTTAGCCTCAGGGCTTATCTCACCCAGGAGAGACTCCACACCATTTCTCTCCCTCCCTCTGCTCACAAGCAAGTGCTTCTCCTCTGTGTCTTTGACTCTAGCTCCCACTGGGCAGGCCCTTGACTATTCACCCCTGGATCCAGTAAACTCTCTCTTCATTCTTGGGCTGGTTGCTGCTGCCTATTTTTGCTCATCTCCAGGAAAATCTGCTCTTGGCTTTTGCACTGCAATCTAAGAACATTCTTAGCTCTGTCACCGTTGAAATGCCTTTTAGGGCTGCATCTACTTAGATCTCTGATCTGAGATGTACGTCTCTCCTGAGTGCCCCACTGCTCTTAACTGCCTCCCTTACCTTTTTGCACATATATCTATATCAGCTCTTACTCTGGGTGACTCAGACCAAACCCTGAAACATGCAATACTTTGACCACAGGGTTCTGATTTATTTTCCGTCCTTTCTGATACCATGCATAGCTCTATTCATTTTTCATATCATGGTATCTGGTCCTGTGTCCATATAGTTGCTCATAATTGTGGAGCTGATATTCTGAATATTGATATTTGCTGAAATGCAGCACAAAACTTACTCCATAACAATCTCTAAGCTCTCATTTAAGATTTACCTTGAACAGATTTTCAGAGACAGACAACATTAAAATTTACATTTTTATGTCATAAGAAGATTGAAAATAATGTGCATTTCCTACATCCTTGGGCATCCTTCAATGTCTTCTCTTTGGTAATATCTAGTAATACACAATTAAATGGCAGACAAGGAGATGATAAAATATTATCAGATAGTAACATGCTCAAAGGGCATGAAATTTGTGATGTAATAAAATAGCTTAATATAATCTGGTTAACTTTTTGCTATAAATTCTTTCATTGTAGGCAAAAATTATAGTCCCTAAAGTAATTAAGTAGTAAACAGTAATATCAGTAAAACTTTTAAAGCCTTATTAATTACCTTGTTATGAACAAACTGGAATCTGAAAATCAGGTTAACTCAGGATAATCAGTACAGGTAGATTAAATTTTCACCCACCCCTGCTCCAAATCCCATATTAATATTGAATTAGGTAAGATATAATAGGCAAACTCAGCTCTGGCCTTGTTCCCTAATCACTCTCCACCCAAACTGGTTAGATTAGTAGCACTTTTCCCTTAGTCTCTTCAAAACTGTCATGATTGTAAGCCCAACCTTACTCCTCGGTGTATATTATGGCTCTAGCTCCACTACATAGCCTTCACTCCAGCATCCTTTTTGGAAACTCTCACTCAACTACCACACCAAAGGTCCTGTTTGAGCTGCCACCCTTCTGTTGGATCCTCAAGCACCTGAGGTTCACACACTGTTGAATAGAGTCCTCAGATGCCAGATGCCTGACTAGCTCAATCTGCCCCTCTGTCCCGATTCCCAGAGCACAATTTCAGCCATTAATGATTGTACCTGGGTCTCTCTGACACAGAACCTTCAAGTCAGTGGTCTGTCAGGCTGATCACTGCTGATCCTGCAGCTTGACCCCCGCACCAGTCCACCTTAGGGGCTGATCCTATTTATTTTTTGTCAGGAATTGAGGAATCAAGAAGTGTCCTCTCATCCCACACATTTTTAATTAGCTTACCTATCATTAATTTGAATTTTGAGTCTTTGGTTTGGTGATGGAATATACTTCACCCTCTCCAGCTCTTGCTCCCTAATCTCCATCTCCCACTTCATTATGTACAAATCTACAGAAGCCTTTAATAAAGATTCTTACACTCTGGAGTTTTCTCATGGTGCTCTGAAGATTTTGACAGAAACAAAACTGTTTTAAAAAAAATGGTTACATTTTTCTATGCACAGTGACATACACCTATAATCAATCCCAGTGACTCTGTAGAGTGAAGCAGGAGGATTGCAAGTTCAAAGACAGCCTCAGCAACTTAAGCAAGGGCCTAAGCAACTTAGCAAGACCCTGTCTCAAAATAAAAAATACAATGGGCTGGAAAAATACGATAGGCTTAGAATATGGCTCAGATTGACTTCTAGAGTCAATCCCTGATACCAAAACAAAAACAAAAACAAAAATCCAAAAAGAAAAGTTACATTTTATGTTCCTCTTGAATTCCCTTCTTATTTGCTCTGAGAGGTAATTAACTATGACTTAGCTTAGACTTCACCAAAAAGATCAAAAGTTCTCTGTAGCCCTGTCCTCAGGGGTGCTAGGTAAACACCAGCACTACACCCTAGAAGGTTCTCTAATCTCAAGTATCTGTTAAGAAAGAAGGCAAGAGAGTCTTGTTCCCACATTTTCCTTCAGAGGTGTTCACAAAGATAGCAAATTGAATCCCTAAAAAGTTCTGAATATCCCCTAACCCCCAAATAAAAAGAATTATAAAGAAGAATTGTGGGCTCTATAATTTGTTTTCTTTTGGTTTAAACTAATGACACTGGAATGTCTTACACTTGGCAAAGATGTGTTACAACATTAATAGCAAAAAAGGACCAACATATTAAAATCATGTGGAAACTACATCATTTTAGATAGGTAACAGACATGAGCAGTGGGAACGTGAGAGAATATGAGTTTATGGGGATCATTCTATAAACTAAGCCCACTGTGCTGACCCCCACATGCTTTGTCTTAGAAGAACAATTTACTTGCAACCCTCCCTGGATAAGTTGATAGAATATGTTACATTTCTGAGTGAACAATCTGTATATGCAGAACTGCAGATCTGAATGCCAGTAAGAAAGACACAAGTTACCTTGAAGTGGGGGCCAGGAATAGTGTGGAGCAGGGGACTTCTGTAACCTTCACACGGATCAGATCCCACAACTTGGAAAGATAAGGATAATGTCCCTAACCATAGAATCAGTAAGAACATGTTTCATTTACAACTTATTAGGATCAAAGTGACTCAGAGGTGCTTCAAACCATTACCCTGTGCAGTGGGGACTTAGAAGTCTGATAAAATTACACTGACAGTCAAAAGTCAAGATGTGGACCTAGGTGGGACTCTCTGGAAACTTCCTGGGGATCCCAAAAAGGCTGGAGGTCTGGACGGATGTTCCATCCTTCTTTTCTTCGAGTGGACCCTCTCTCTTCCTTGAGAGTGTTCCCTTTTCAGACAAGTCTCTTGTCTTGCCTGAAATTCTCTCAAGCAAGAACACAAGAATTAGAGGCAGGGACATCTGTGGCTGACTTGCTTGGACTCTGTGAGTGGGTTTCCTCTGCAACAATTGGATAGAATAGAAGACCTCAAAACAAATCCTCAAATCTTTAAACATCTGATTTTTGACAAAAGGGGACAAAATATTACATGGAGATGTGACAGCCTCTTCAACAAATGGTGCTGGACAAACTGGTCATCCACCTGCAGAAAGTTGAAATTAGACCCATATCTTTCTCCTTGCACAAGAATCAAATCAAAATGGATCAAGGAGCTTGGTATTAAACCAGCTACGTTGCAACTGATAGAAGAAAAAATTGGTCCAACACTTCAACATT
>PVKS010039100.1:0-17512 GCA_004027875.1 Aplodontia rufa | reverse complement strand
GAAGATATGCTAAGTTTATTCTACTGCTTCCTCTGCCTCCTTTGCAGGCAGGGACGGGTTGTTTGTATATACACAGTGACCTTATCTGCTTTTGATGACTGGACCCCTTTCCTGCACAGAATGGCTATTGCCCCGTTCCATGCAATTCTGTGGACCACTACTCACAGCTCCTCAGCTTCTCTGACCGGGGGTGTGCCCCAAGCCAATCATCACGCACAATTTTCCTATCCACCTGATTTGTCCAAGAGGTGGGCATGTGACCCAAGCTAGGCCAATAGGAATTCTCCCCTAGGATTCTATGGACAGAGGGTGTTGGCAAATGCCCTCTTTCCTCTGATATGAGTGTGAAATTGGTGCCATGAATTTGTACCCACCTCTTCCTGCTCTCCAGTGTATCAGAGAAACACTGACCTTCTCTTTCCAGTTCCCTCTCTGCAATTAAGAGGAAACACATCTACAAGAGAGAGAGAGAGAAACGGGACTCTCACACACCAAAACACATAGCCCAGATATGGCTAAGATTTAAAAAAAAATACAAGAGAGAAAGTTGATGATTTTTTTTGCAGGGGGATGGATACTGGGGGTTGAACCAAGGGGTTCTCTACCACTGATCCACATCCCTAGCCATTTTTAATTTTTCATTTTTGAGACAGGGTCTAAGTTGCCCAGGCTAGCCTTGAAATTGGGATCCTACTGCCTCAGTCTCTGAGTGGTTGAATTACAGCCGTGCCCATGGATGGCAGTTCTAAAACTATACCTTCACCCGACGCATGAGCATCCACACATGACTGCACACGCACACTCCTGTCCTTTCTGGTTGTCAATAAATCCCTCCCTTTTGCTTAAACTACTTGGAGGTGGTTCTGCCTTGCTCGCTCTCTAAGCAATGTACCTCTTGGCATACTCAATCCTGCTTAACAGCTCCAGCAGCGTACAGACCAGAGAAGGATCAAGGACCTGAAAGGCTTTGGGATTGCAAAGTTCAAGCTATCTGTGGAGTAGGTGTCACATTCTCCACAGGAAGCTCCTCCAGTCCTTTGTCACAGAGGTTTGGGTTGAAAAGGACCTCAAGCAGACGGAGAACGGGAAACTAATCCAAACCAGCCCTCTGCTATCTTTAAGGAAACCTAACTCAGACTCCCGCCTTAGAAACATATCCCAGGGCCCCCTCTTCTGAGACTCTACAAATCTGTCCAGCTCCAAGTCAAGCTTCTCTCACCTCATCCTGCCCTAGGGGAAGCTGGACAGTAGCTGATTCCTCCCTCTCCATTCTGTTAGAGACTCAACACAACCTTCTCTTCACTGTCTTTTCACCCTTGTTAGAGTGGGTTCATCCATGATGTGTGTACCACTTACTAAGAGCTCAACCTTTAGACAAACTACCCAGGATCAATCCAGGCTCTGTTACTTATTATCTGCGTGACTTTGGGCAAGTTGTTTACCTTCTCTGTGCTTCAATTTCCTCCTCTTCAAAATGGGGATAATTATATGATTTTATGCATATAAAGTGCTTAGAATCATTCCTGGCACATCATAAGAATTCAATAAATACTAGGTGTTATTATAAGTTAATGCCGTGTGTGTGTGTGTGTGTGTGTGTGTGTGTGTGTTCAGCCTCTCCATTCTGACTCAGAGTTTCCAGGGATGCTTAACCACTGAGCCACATCCCCAACCCATTTAATTTTTTATTTTGAGACAGGGTCTCCCTAAGTTGCTCAGGGCCTTGCTAAGTTGCTGAAATGGTCTTGAACTTGCAATCCTCTTGCCTCCGCTTCCCAAGTAGCTGGGATTACAGGTGTGTACCACTGTGTCCAGTGCTTCTTAATCTTTGAAGGGCTGCCTCAAAGTGCTTGGCATAAGAGAGGAGTGGCTTTGTGTGTGTGATGACTGAATAAATGGTGGATGAGTGAAGGGCAGTTGACTGAGGAGTCAGAATTTAAATCCTGATTCCTGTCCGTAAGTGCCTCAGTGGTCCTGTGTGGGTAGATATTAGTCCTTCCCGCTCCTGAGCCAAGATGGGGAGATCTGTCAGGCAGTAGGGGTCTTGCAGCAGAATAGCAACAGAAACAAGACCAGCCAGCTCTGCCTTGCGAATGCCCTTGTCAGAGTCCAACTCTGCTACAGCTGTACACACAGTCTGAGACAGACAGGGCAGGGGTCACCTTATCCCACTTTACAGATGGGTGAACTGAGGGGCAAGGCAGTTGTGTGATGTTCACAAAGACAGACACAGACAGCAAATGTGTGTCTAAGACCAGAGCCGAGTCACCAGACTTGGTCTGATCTCTGCCAGTCATAGCCCAGAGACCAGATATCCCCTCCTGTTCCTTCCTGGCTCGGCCATCAGCACACACCACAGCACCTCAGTCCATTGCGGTCCAGGCAAGAGCATAAGGATCCCAGCACAGATAACTGTCATCTTCCGTACGCATATTTATGACTGCACCTTCCATATGTCTTGGTATTTGTACAGCCAGGGGAAGGGTGGTGGAGAGGAAGGGGAAGCCGGGAGTCCAGGGGTGAAGGCGATTCCTGAGCACACAATGAATGGCCTATTGTGTCCCCCTCCCCTCCCCCTCTCCACCACACCCAGAACACAGTGTCCTGTTTACCTGCCCCCAGGACCTGGCTCTGTCTCAGGTGCCACTCCAGCTGGGCCCACGCGCAGGCATTGCCAAACCCTCTGCCCACGAGCCCCATGATTGGCAGCCACGTACCTCCTTGGGGACTCTCTCCAGTCTTTGTCCTACCCCACTCCCTTCTCCCCCAACACAGATACCTCTTGGCTCATAGAACAGTCCCTGATCCATAGTAGGTTGTCTGAAAATGGGTCCTGACAATAAATGTTTCCTTGGTGACAATAATAACTTCCAGGCACATGAACCTCTGCAAAGAGCTTCTCCCAGCTCCAGAGGGGGCACTGTGAAAGAGGTGTTTGGGGCAGAGTGTCAGATAGGCTTACTTTCCTGTCTTGTCCTGAGCCCAGGATCAGGGAGGGTGGGGTGGGGGAGCGTGGGAATATGGAGCCTGCCAATCTCTGGGGACAGAAGACCCATATTAGGCATTTTCTTGGTCTAGCTTGGATGCCATCCTCCCACTCTCCCAGAGGTCAAAAGTCAAGGGTTGCTGGGCACTGTAGCATATGTCTGCAACCTCAGCAACTTGGGAGGCTGGGGCAGGAGGATTATAAGTTCAAGGCCAGTCTGGGCCACTTAGTGATCTCCTCAACAACATGGTAAGACTGTCTCAAAAAATAATACTGATGAGGACTGGGACTTGTAGCTCAGCGGTAAAGAGCTCCTGGGTTCAATTCCCAGTATGGAAAAAAAGGTCGAGGGTCAGGGCACCACCAAGGCCTTTAGAGATGGACTGTTACCCAAGAGGACAGATGGAAAGGCCTGTCTCCTCAGGCCCAGGTTGTGCTTAGAGGCCAGGAAGCTGGATGGAGGTGGGAGGCAGAAGCTGCACAGGAAGCAAGGAGGCATCAGTCCATCCACATACTCTCCACTCCCTGGGACGATGGCAAAGGACAGGAGGAGAGACAGGAAGATGGCCCAGGGGAGCAGGAGGGAGCAAAAGAAACACCAAAGAGAAAATCCAAGGGGCAGGGGAGAAATGGCAGAGCAGGAAACCACAGCTCCAGGCTAACTGGCTCCAGCGGGGAAGGGGAGGTCCCCAGGGGAAAGGAGAAACCCACATACACCACAAAGGTCCAAAAGGAGCTTGGAGAGGGTCCAGTCCAACCTACTCACTCTACCTCTAAGAAGTCCAGGCCCAGAGAGGGGACACATCTTGCCCAAGGACTCATGACAAGTCTAGACTCAGCCCAAACTAGAGTCACAGAATGGTGGACTCCAGGCCAGAAGACATTTCTTGGCTTTCTGCAGAGCTGGAAAAAAAAAATGGGAGGGTGGCTTCAGATCATCTGTCCTGCTCAGCTTTCAGAGATATGGGAGCAGGAAGAACAGGCAGCATGGCCCACACAGGCGGAGGCCAGTAGCAGAGGGAGGTGATGGTATGGGCCTACTGTCCATCAGAAACAGCATTGTCTGGGTTTGGGGATTTAGCTCAGTGGCAGAGCGCTTGCCTAGCACGCGCAAGACCCTGAGTTCGGTCCTTAGCCCTAAAAAAAAAAGAAAAAAAAGAAACAGCATTGTCTGCCTTGTGTAGCCAAGGTCTGATGGGCTTTCTAGTTTGCCCATCTTTGGCGAAGGTGCTCGGCATTGAACCCAGGACTTCACATGTGCTAGCCAAGCATTCTACCATGAGCTACGTCCCAGCCTGCCCACCAATCTATTCTACTTCTTCCTTTGTGTGCCTGGCACAGTACTAGGTCCTCACATTGGGGAGGGGGATGAGGAGAAGGTGGCAGGGAGGCTACAAGGTAATCTGTCCATATCCTTTGAAAGGAAGGTCTTTCCAGCGGATGTTCATGCAGAGATCTCTATATGCTGCTGCTTGTCCCAGGTGCTTGCTTCAGGTCCTCACAGGGAGTTACTATTTAGTCCCGCTTTCCAGATGGTAAAACTGAGGCTCAGAGAAACTGAGGCCCCATATCTCAGCACTGACATGATAGAGCAGGAAGGGAACCACACAGGCTTTACCAGTAGCTAGAGCAGTGAGGTCCCTACCACCACCATCCTAGGACTCTCAGGGCCCTCCTTCCCCCAGCCAGGGTGAAGCAGTCTCTCTTCTGCACATACCCTGACTCTTACAGTGCCTCCGTTGGGCCTTTCCTGCCCTGTCTTAGAATGCATTGTTGGCATGTCTGTCTCCCTGGCAAGTCTGAGGGCAGAAATGTTCTTCCATCATCTCCGAAGCCCAGTGTTTGGCACTTGGGAGATGCTCAATGACTATATGGGATGAGTGTGGCCAGGTAATGTGATATCCCCACATGAATCAAACTGATGCTCAGTGGAGGTTTAAACCCATTGGGAGGGGCAGGAAAAGCATCTCATCCATCTCTATATCCTGAGTTGAGTGCACTGCCTGGCATGTACTAAGCGTTCCTCACGCTTGTTCAACAGGCTGTACAGAAGGTGCTCCAGTTAGGAGGCGTCCATGGGCTTTAGAGGGTGGTCTCAGGAGGTTTGGGACTGCACCTGGACTCGGGCCAGAACGCAGGGCTCCTCCCCAGGAAGTTTAAAGCCTTGGCAGGCTACCGTGAGAGCTAGGAAAGACTGGCATCCCGGGTGTTGGGGGCCTCTCTTAGGAGTGCAGGCTGTGCCTGGGGACTCCGCCAAGACATAGCTGGGGTCTGGGGTGGATCACAGTGAAGAAGAGTGGACAGACTGGAGTAGGGACATATTCAACCTCTAATGTTGGCAGGTGCCTGAGGACACTACCCCAGCCTGCAACCTTCCACTGTAGAGCTGTCCCAGCAACAGGAGGGGACGACAAAAAGCCAAGCCTTGGGCTTCAAAGTTTCGGAGAGGAGCCAAGGACACTGAGAGTTGAACAGAGAGGTGAAGAGAAAGACCCAGGAGGAGGGAAGGTTGCTGAGGAAGGAAGTCAGTATTTGGGGCCAGCCCTGCCTCTGGCACCAGCCCCACTGGGCCAGGGTCCCAGGGATTTATTGACTAATCCTCAAATGATACACTCTCCCTGATTTATTCTCTCTTTGCTTGCACTCTCACAAGATCCCATTGTCTCCAGCAGCTCCTGGCCCAGGGCCTCCACCTGGGGCCTCCTGCCTCTCCTCCACTTCCTGGGGAATGGAGGCTCCCAGCTGCCAGGCAACAAGACCCTCTCCTGCCTCTAAAGGCTGGCCTAAGGGTCAAGCTGCCAGGCGGTCAGGCAGTGCCAGGTAGGTGGCTGGCTGCACTTCCTCAACCAGGGTGACCACTTGGAGTTGCTGGCGTTTGTGCCAGCAGCAATGCCATTTCTCTAGGGATTCTGACCCCAGTAGGCAGCTGGCGGGTGGAGGCGTGGCCACCAAGGAAGTGGGTGTCAGGGTGCTGAACCAGGGGGCAGAGCAAGGGCAGAGTCGAGATTTTCATTGCCCCTAGTGGGCGGGGGTAAGGGAATTCGTAAAAAGTTTCTTTCTTTATTTAATGATCTTTTTTTCCCCCAATCTGAGGGCCTGGGCGCGGGCCGGGCTGGGAGGGGGGGTGAAGACGGGCGGGGGCAGGGCAGGTCCTTCACAAGTGACACTTAATTCCTGGTCTGGACTGGGCCGGCTCTTGAAAGCAGCTAAATTAGCAAAACAGAAGTCAACTGTCGATTGCTTCATTGGAGGATTAAGTGTGATAAATGGAGGGTTTGTTCGCTCTCTGGTCCAGATGTTGTGTCTAAGTGAGGGTTTTTTTCCCAAAAAAAAAAAAAAAAGTTTTTTTACATTCTTGGCCCAGGGCCCATATATATTTTGGATACTGCTGGGAGTATATAATATCATTGGAAAATGATGCGGTCTGCTAACCTTTTAAATAACATTTCCTCCCTCCTCTATTTTCTAATAGTTTGTTTTTCTTTCCATGTTTGCCTTTTATTGGGGGAAATTTTTTTGGAAATTAATGAGGCTCAAGTTTGGAGACCAAAAGAAAAAAGAAAAGAGGGAGAGAAAAAGTGTTGGGGGTGGAGGGTGTGTGGAAAGAAGCTGGGTTAGGGGCTAGGGCTGCTCTTTGTGTCTTTTAAAGCGTTTCTGGTTTGACTTTTTCTTTTAAGCATTTTCTCTGCGGAGGGTGCTCGTGGCTCTCCAGCGGTGCTGCGTGGTGGCGCGCTAAGGGCAGGGCGCCCGGGGCTGCTCTCCGCGCCCGGCACCCGCCGGCCCTGCCCTGGCCGCTGGGCTACGCGCCGCTGGCCTCCGGGAAGAACCTGCCATTCCCCCCACAGCCCGACGTGAGGGTGGGAGGGGGTGGCGGTGGGGGCGCCTCCTTCCTGAGTGAAACCTACGGAATCCGGCAGGAATTCGGGCCTCCCAGATTTAAGAAAACAAACAAAGGAAAGATTGTCAGAGAGGGGCCTCCAAGAGCTGCCCGGCCGCCGCACTGCCCTGCGCGCTCACCCCCGGGAAGCCCGGGCCTCCCAGCGGGGGCGGAACACAAGGCTGGGGGGCTCCCCCGGGTGGTCCCCAGTGGGCTTCCCTGCCCTGGACTTGGCTAACCTGAGATCCCCAGTCTCAGGACTGAGCAGGTCTCACTTTGCATGGGAAAGGAGGAGGGTGCCCCCGGGGTGGCTGCCTGGGGAGATGGGGCCCCCCGCAGGAGTCATTTGTGGGCCTTCCTCTGCCTCTAGGGAAATCCCCACAGAGACCCTTCCCGCAGCGGCCAAGGAGAATCTTGGTGTCCAAGCCCAAGCTTGACAGTGACATCACGATGCTTCACGTTCTTGGGGTGCAAGAGTGCCTCCTCCGTACAGTCACCCAGCAAGGCTAATCCTAGATCACCGTGGGCAGACTCAGCCCCCGGCTTCGCTCAGGTCTAGGAAGAATTCTAGAAAGTGAGAAAGTGGGGAGGAGGTGTTATAAAACAAAAGGGGAGGACACTCGCAACGCGGCCGGGCCGCGATCCGGGTTCCCCGGCCGCGTCCACATGCGTTTCCTTCTTCTTGACTCTGGGGTCTCTTTCTCGAGTGTGTCTGCACTGCCTGTTTCTCTCTCCAACTTTGTCTCTCCCCCGCTCTTCTGGCTCTGCCTTCTAAATCTGAACTTAGCTCTTTTTGAGAATGGCTGTGTCCCTTCCTGTCTGCCTCTGTTCGCGTGTCTCTCTGTCTCTGATCTGAGTCTGTCTCTGACTCTCCCTCCCTCCCCTCTCTCTCCGCCTCCCTCCGCTCCCCCCATTCCACCCAGTCTCCCCACTCCGCCCCCGCCCAAGGTAGCCCAGCGGGCGGGCGCCGGGCCAAGGCCGCCCCGGGCAGGGCCTTCCCGGCGCTGACAGAGCCTCGCGCCCGCGGCCCAATTAGCGCGCGGCGCGAGGGACGCGGCATCTGGAATTGCGCCGCGCTCACGGCCAAGGCCGATTGTTTAGTCTGCGCGGCGGGGCGGGCGGCCCGCGCGGTGGCCCCACATCTGGAGCCGCGGCCAGACGGCCCTGCTGGCGGCTGGCCGGGGTGCGTGTGCATTTTTAACTCTGGGATTTGCTGACAAGTTAAGAAGTCAGAAAGTCAGCGGCGGCGGGAACTGGCGAGGCGCGCAAGCAAGGGAGGGGCAGGCGGAGGCTCCGGCGCACACGCCGCGGCGCAGACACGCTCCGGGGGCGCGCACCGCGCTCCTGGCTTTGGCCCAGCGGGGCGTACCCCCACCCGCAGCTTCCCAGCGCGGCCGAGTGCTGACTTTTCTTCCGGGATTGCTCCCCTTCCCCGCCTTTACCCTCTGTCACTTCTCCTTCCTCTTCATTAATTAAGTGGCTGCATTATCCCGAAATCCCACAAGCCCCAGCTGGCCGGAGCTCCTTGGAGGCCAGCCTCTAAGGGGAAAGCCCTGCAGTCTCAGGGCTCCCACGCTCTGCAGGAAGCACATTAAAGGCCCGGGAGAGTCGCGGCTTGCCCGAGATGGCTCCCTAGTTCAGTGGCAGAGCTAGGACCAGAGGCCAACTCTCTTGACCCCTAATAGGGCTCTAGGCACTGTTCCTGGTCCCTGTTAAGGGTAGTCCAGACTGATGAGCAGTCTCACATTGGCAGAGTTCATTCTCAATCAAAAAACAAAACAAAACAAAACAAAACACCACGTGCCTTTGCAATTCCAGTCTTTCTTGTAACAAATATCTGCCACACACTTTGTGTCAGGCCTGGGGAACACAGCTGTAAACAAGACAGGCATGTACTTGTGCAGCAGAGTTTGCATTTTAGTGGAGAAGATAGAGATGTGGGGAGAGAGAGACTGTACAGTCAACAAATCTTCCAAAGTTACAAATCGTTGAACAGAAAATAGCTAATGCTTATGGAGCGATTATTCTGGGCTGGTCACTGTTATAGATATTTTCATTTGTACTAACTCATTGAATCCTCATAACGTTGTAATGAAGTAGGTGTGTGCCCCCATTTTGCAGATGGACAAACTGAGACAGAGAGGTGAGCATAGTTTGCCCAAGGTCATATGCATGCACAGATGGTTTAGGGGAGATGCAGATTCAGGTTTGACTCCAAAACCAGGGCTCTTGCTTCAACATCAGGCTGCCAGGGCTTGAAAGAGAAGGAAGCAGTTTTTTGAAATTGGGTAATTGGCATCCAGGTGATATACAATTTCCTCTCAGCAGCCCAACAAGTATTCACCAGGCCTCTGCTGTAATGATCATTACTAACATTTACATATGACTTTCTCCTTTTTATAAGCCATTTCCACTTGCTTGATCTTCTGTAATCTTCACTACTTAGATGTAAGCATGATTTTAATTTTCATTTCCATATCTGAAAATTGAGGCCCACCATTGTTTCTGTACTGGGAGTGAACCCAGGGCCTTCCACATGATAGCCTGTAACACTAAGCTCCATCTCCAGCCCTTTTTATTTTATGGTGAGACAATGTCTTGCTAAATCGCCCAGGCTAACCTAGAACTGTAATCTAGAGGAGCTGGGATTACAAATGTGCACCATCAAACTCAGGCTTAACTTGGGTTTTAAGTTGCCTTTCTTTCTCAAAGAGTTCCTTTTCTTTCCAGATTTGGTCTGGGTTTTTCTTGTTCTACTTTCCATTGAAATAGAGCTCAGCGCCCACTCTCTTCCTCAGGGAACAGTGACCAGGTTTTGCCTTTGAGATGTTTCTGGTTGTACAGCCAGGCAGATCTAACCGATCCACAAAGTCACACAGCCACACAGTGTTTAGAACCTAAATGTGACCAGCATGTCACTTCCCCTCTCTGGACTTCATTATCCTCCCCTTTGAGATGGGACATTCTGGCAAGAACAAATCTACTTTTCTTGGCTCGCAGACTCCTTTGGGATTTTGCTAGAAGTCCCCAGGTCACCAATTTAGAGTTCATATACATGCATACTTACACATACGTTTTTAAGGGATTTAGGAACTCCTAAAACTTACCCATGGGACCTCTAGGGATTCAAAGACCCCCAAGACTCATTAGCCATTGGCAAAAGTCAATACTAGCTAGAAATAAGGAGCGCAGGCTAGGGTGTAGCTGAGTGACAGAGTGTTTGTCTAGCATGGAAAAGGTCCTGCATTTGATGCCCAGAGAAAGAAAGAAAGAGAGAGAGAGGAGAGGAGAAATAAGGAGCTGTAAAGCATCCATGGTAGGCAGAGAAAATCAGGTCCTTTACACTGAGAAGTCACCAAGACTCAGCCACTTAGACTTTTCTTTCTTCATCCTTTACCTTTGATTTTGTCAAGGGATAGGAAAGGACAAGAGGCATCCCAGCAGGTTCAGGGAAATGTGCCTTTGTGTTTGAACCACCACATGTATGTAAGGAACTTGACACTGTTACCTCTTGCTTGGATCAGGCCTGGAAAGGGGAACCTATCTCCTCCCCACCCCAAATCATCATCATAGCCACCTCAACATGTTTTGAGCACCCCATATGCACCAAAACCATCCCAACTCATCCAAATAGGGTTATGGCATAGTAGAGAAGGTAGAAAGGTCCCAATTTTATAGAAGATAAGACTCAGAGTGGTCACGTGTTTTGCCTAGTGTCACACAATGAATTAAGAGCCAAGCAGTGGGAAAGTCCAAGTTTTCCCAGCTCTTAACCGAAACTTTCTTTGGTCCACAAATAATTAGTGTGCCAAGTGCATGCAAAATACTACAGTGGCGCATGTGGGGGATCAGAGCTGAGAGTCTTCTAGACCCACTGCTCAGTCCATCTGCAGCTGTAGTGGAGAGCCCCAGGACTGTCTAGCCAAGAAGCCTCTCTGACTCTTGCCGGTCAGATTTCTGCAGTGCTGGACCTGCAGGAGCTTCATTCAGCTCACAGGGTAGCTGAGAAGTGTTAGGGATTTAAGATCTCAGGGCCAACCCTCAACTTATTAATAAAGGACAAAACTGGGTGGATAAATACCCAGCCTTGGGACATGGGTGGCATGGGGTTTTCTCATCATACCTCAGTGAGCCCACTGCCTATAGTATAGCTGGCCCATTAACCACTCTTCACTGTCCTTTCTCTCTCTCCTTTCTTTCTCTTTTGATACTATGGCTTAAACCCAGGGGCAGTTCACCACTGAAATACTTTTTTTTTATCCACGCCCCTGTTGGGGGGCTGTATTGTCCCCCCGGGGAGCCGATCAGGAGTAGGGTGAGTGCCGACGGCTGGAACCCGGGTCCCCCCTCGTCCGGGGACCCCTTCCCTCCCAGCCAGGAAACGAGGCAACCACACGCAGCTGATGGCAGCTCAGAATCCGTTTATTCTTAAGGCACACGGGTTTTTATAGAGGAGGGGAGACAGCCAAGGAATCAATAATCCTTTTAAGGGAGTTGCCAGGTGTTATGTAGATTTCAGTACAGACAAAAAAACTAGGGTACAGACAAAAACTAGGGAGTAACCTGTCGTTAAGACATTTTAACCCACCCTATTCTTTAACAAAGCGCGACCTAGCAGCCCTTTCAGAAGGAGCTTATGCAAATAGTCATAAGATCACACTAGGGTGGCTGATGAATTGGAGGTGAAGGTCAGACCCCAATAATTGTCACAAGGTCACTCTAGGGCAGCTGAAGAAATAGAATGAAGGTCAGACTCCAACACACCCCTTTTTATTTATTTGTTATTTTGACACAGGGTAGTTAAGTTGCCACTGCTGGCCTCAGATTTGGAATCCTCCTGCCTCAGCCACCTGAGTAGCTAGGGTTATAGGCATGGACCCTGTACCAGGTTCCTTCCCCATCTTATTTCCCTATTTCCTCCCTCCAGCTTCCCAGGGATCACCTCCACAATAAACAACCCATACTCAAATTCTTGTCTCAGGGTCTATTTTCAGGGGAACCCATACCAGAACAGACCTACCTGTCTGAACGGACAGGGCGCCATGACAGTATGGCACTCACAAGCAAAGCTAACAGGTTGGAGCCCTGAGACTGCGCACCTCACTTTGCTCAGCACGCCCTATGCTCACTTTATTTAATCCTCACAACCTTGCAGTAAGGTGGGCACCATAATTTTACCTGTTTTACAGAGTAAGGTTCTGAGGCTGAAATATTAACCTGGCCAGGTCCCTTGGCTGAGTGGTGAGGGCTGGCTGTGTGCCCAGATCTGTCTTCCTCCCCAGCAGCTGCCTCATAATGACACAGGATGGTGTGGGCCTCTCAGCACCAGTGCTGTAGGAACGATGCCATGAGGAACAGGGATGAGAAGACTTCCTGGAGGAGGTGGGTTTGACTTGGGCTTGAAGGGCAGGGTAGGCTTCCATGGGACTGATGGAAAGGAGGGAAAGTTCTAAGCAGGGGTGAAAAACTTTAAAAACAACAGCAAAGGGTTGGGCCTGGCTGGTCAGGAGTGTGTGTCTTGGGACAAGTTGAGACCAGTATCATGGAGGCCTGAATATCAGCTGGGGGCAAGAGAAGGGGCAGTGTCTTCCCCCTGCCACCTCCACCTATTGCCTGTGTTAGAGAAGTTTCACTAGAACAGGGAAAAAGGAGGCTGGGGACTGGCCAGCAGAGTCCTGCTCAGGTGTGGGGGACAGAGGGTTCCCACCTGGCCTGCTCCCCCGTTTCCTGGCTAGGCACGGCTGGTCTCAATCAGTTCAAGCAGTAAATAGATGTATAAAGCAACCATTTCCATTTGAAGCTCTGCAGACCGTGGGGAGGAGGGCCTGCAGGCCATCTGGGCCCTTGTTTGGCAATGTTTGTGCTCACAACAAACCTGATAGACAGAGATTTATCGCCGTTTTCATTAGCTGGGGTTGGTTTGGTTTGCTGTTTTTCTACCGTGGCCCCCTCCCCACATCCATGCACACACAGCAGAGTTACAGATTTATGGTGGGTGAGAGGGCCAGGGGCTCAGGGAGAGGGGGTGAAGAGCAAGGTGTGGGCTTGGAGTAGGGGGTGGGGAGCGGATCCAGGGCCTCTGCCGGGGTTGGGGTGGCCGGGAGCACAGCAGCTCCAGAGAAAGGACCCATGGTGGTGGAGGGGGTGTACATGCATGCATGTGGCTTAGTCAGTGGCTGAAAGATACCTGCAGCAACACCCCCGTCACACATTCATACTCACACATCTCAGCTGGAGCACAGAAGCTAGTAAATTGGAGTGTGTGGGGGGGGGCTGGGTTTATAGCTTAGTGGTAGAGTATTTACCTAGCACGGGTGAGGCTTGGGTTCCATCCCCAGCACCGCAAAAAAAAAGAGAAAGAGTAGAGGGAGGAGGAGAACAAGGATGAGAAGGGGAGTAGAAGGAAGAGCAGGAGAAGAGGGGTGAATTTTTTTTTTTTAAGAGAGAAGGACAGTGAGAGAGAGAGACAGAGAGAATCAATCTTTATTTAGTTTTTCACATGGCTTTCGTTCCTCCGACACTTAGTTGTGTATGTGGGTGCTAGGGTTTGAACCCGTGTCCTTGCACGTGCTGGGCAAGCGCCGTAACCACTGAGCCACTGCTGCAGCCCCGGGGGGGGGGGGAATTTTTCAGGCATCACTACATCCCTGGGCTCTGAGGTGGACACTACTGTTCTTTCCTGGATGCTGGTTCTTCCCATAACAGCAGTGTGTGCCCCACCCTTCACAGGAAGGATCCTGGAAGAGGGCTCCCAGTTCCCACCGGTTCCATCTGAGGACGCCTTCTTAGGTTTCCTCTGCCTCCTCTCCTCCAGAGCTCCTTGTTCCCAGGCAGGTGTCCTGTGCCGGTGTAGACCTGGCCTTTCCCATGACAGGTGCCTTCCTCTTACCTCCTCCCATCAAAATCAGTCTAGCTTTGGGGCTGGAGGTGTAGCTCCGTGCTAGATCGCTTACCTGGAAAGCAGGAGGCTCAGGGTTTCATCTGCAGCACCTCAGGGTCGGGGGAATATCGCTCCAGGCTTCAAGTCCATCTGGACTTCCTCCAAGAAGCCATCCCTGAGCTTGCTCAGTGGGATTCAAGTCTTACAGAGAAAGACAACGAGAACTGTCCCTGGAACTATCTAAAACGAAGGCTGGTTCCCACCTCTGACAAGCAGAGTAGTTCTACTTGTGCTAGGGATGGATCCCAGGGCCTCACATAGCCTAGGCTAGTGCTCTACCACTAGGCTATATCCCCAGCCCCAGCTCTACTTTTTATAGCAGAGTTCAGTGCTCGATTTCATTACAATGAAGGTTAAGAGGAAAAATAGGTTTAACCGTGATCAGTCCTAACTTAGTCATTGTATAGATAAGAAACCAAGAATAGAGAGGGTGAGTGTTTTGCCTAATGTCACACAGTGAATTCATGTCAGTGTCAAAGGCAAGCCTTCCTGATGCTCTTTCCATGTGATGTTCCCTGGTGTGTTTGTCCCTCTTCCTATGAGATTGCAAGGATCAGAACAAAACGTTTTGGTTCCCACTCAACAAGCAAGTGATGGCTGATTGTCATTTCATGACTTTTTTTAGG
Organism: Aplodontia rufa; assembly: GCA_004027875.1. Lineage (NCBI taxonomy): Eukaryota > Metazoa > Chordata > Mammalia > Rodentia > Aplodontiidae > Aplodontia > Aplodontia rufa. The sequence goes on along the minus strand of PVKS010039100.1, from coordinate 3,083 downwards.
AGTGGGGTGCATACTAGAGATTTAATCCAGGAGCACTTAACCACTGAGCCACATCCCCAGTCCTTTTTATAATTTATTTTGAGACAGGGTTTTGCTAAGTTACTAAGGGCCTCACTAAGTTGCTAAGGTTGGCTTTGAACTCACAATCCTCCTGTCTCAGCCCAGCCTTTCAATTCACTGGGATTACAGGCATGCGCCACTGTGCCCGGCTGTTGCATGACTTTTTAAATCCCATGTTGGTTTCCAAGGAGCCCATGTTACCAACTTGCATTAGTGGCCCTCTTAGAGACAGGTTGTGGGACTGGGAAAACACACCAACCTGATAATCCCCTCCATCTGGAACACTCGCTGCCAACCAGAGCTCTCTGCTCCAGAATTCCCAACAAAGCACCCTTCTTCCCAGCCCACCCTGCCCCAGGCATGTCCCTTGAAGAGAAGGTAGATTGGTTGCACAGTGGCGAAGCCAAAAGAACTTTCTCTCCCCAACCAACCATGAGCCTGTAACAGTGCCTACAGCCCCACGCAGCACCTCCTTTGGGATGGAGCTAGTCTCCAGATGTCTAAACTCCTTATCAGGATGGAGGGTCACAGTGCTCTGACTAAGGCAGGATTCATCGTGGTAAGGAGGGAATTCTGTAGCCACATGTTATTGGGTTCTAGTCCTGATTCTGAGTTTGGTATTGAGAAATCTTGGGCAAGTTACTTAACTTCTATGTGCTCTAGAAATAGGGATAAGAGCCTTTGGAACAGTGTTCTTGGGCTTATTAAAAAGATTGAAAGCTGGTGCACCACTCAGAAATCGGACGCAGGAGGATCTCAAGTTTGAGGTCTGTCTGGGCAGTTTAGTGAAGCCCTGTGCCGAAATGAAATGAATTGGGCTGCGAGGGTAGCTTGCCCAGAGCATGCACAAGGCCCTGAATTCCATCAATCTCCAGTAACTTAACAAAAGAAAAAAAAAAGATTGACTAGATCCAGTGCTGCTAGGGTGCTTAGCACAGTGCTGATCAGCTTGTGCCCGCTGACATCCTCCTGTGAATAGGGTCCTCCAGAATTAGCAAGTGAGTTGCTTGACAAGGCCCTCTGGGAATGAGAGGATAGAGACTGAGGAGATAGAACAGGGACAGTGGATCACTGAGTGTCCCTCTCCCAGAAACTCGGAACATGGGATAAAAAAATATGCCCCCTGCCAATCGATTTCTCCTCCTTCCCTGAAATGCCAGGATTGGCCCCTTAGCTTGGCTTAAAAGTTCCTTCCAAAGGGCCATTTCATGAGATAGTAATAATAAATGCTTTCTTGAGCTCCTTGCATGCCACACACTGTGTCTTCCCCCAGTAAACTAGCAGGTGGGGAAATAGGCAGAGTGTCATTCTCCTGTCTTACAAGGAAGCAGCTCTTGTGTTGAGGAGCTGAACAACCTGCCAGGCAACACCATCCTCAAAAGCAGAGCTGGGGACTGGAGCAGTGGCTTGGTGGTTATGGCCTTGCCTGGCATGCACTAGTATTCAAGTTCAAACCCCAGCACCATATACACAACGAAGTGTCCAAGGAAAGAAAGTCACATGAAAAACGAAATAAAAATTGCTTCTCTCTTTCTCTCTCTCACTGTCTCCTCTTTCTAAAAAAAAAAAAAAAAAAAAAAAGCTGAGCTGGGCTTTTTTGAACCCAAGCAGCCTGCAAGCTCTTCACCCCCCTGGGTGCCAGGTGAGTGGCTTTCCCAGCCCATAGCCACGACCTCTGGAGGCAGTTCAACCTTTTCCCACTGGGGTCACATCAAGTCCACATTTCTCCCTGTCGGGCTGGGATCTGATTCTCTTTCCAGTTGGATGGAAATTACCAAAGCTCTGGGGCCCTGGGGTGGGGGTAGGGGTACGGGGAGGGGAGAACAAGGCAAATAAGACATAATCCCAGCCCTGGGGAGTTTTCCACTCACCCCTTTTGGACCAGGCGAAAGTACAAATGGAGGTCCACATTCCATATGTCTAAATATTTAAAAGTTATAAATCAAGTTAACAAACTGTTAAATAAAATATGTTCTATTCTCTTTTGCTAACACATATTCCTTCTAGAGATCTGAGAGGCCATGAGAGGCCAGGCTTGAATTTAGAGTTCTCAGGCTTCCTGGAGTTCTGCACAGGGATGTGCTACGGGAGAGAAAGGTCCCTGCACTTTCCCAGCCTCCCACCTGCCTCCCTTCCCTTCTTATCCCCAACTTTAAACTATGAAGGGCTTCAGAAGCACACAGTGTGGATCCCCCAGTCTACATACCCAAGCTTGGTCTGTGCGCCCCAAACTTGGCTCAAAGCTACACCTGGTCCATCCTGAGGATGTGGGACCTGGGGCGGTGGGCTGTTCAGGCCCTAGGGAAATCTAGGCAGGATGTCTGGAGCATAGTCTAAGAGGAGAGATGCCTCATGGTGGGCTCTGTAGACTCCTGACAAGAGGAGCAGGACCAGAAGGGGCCGTAAGTGTGCTTCAAGGGCCTAGGGCTGAGTATAGCTCCCTCTGTTTTCCAACCGTTCACCCAGGCAGCCCACTTCTTAATATGAACGTCCTGGTGACTTTCCTTTCTAAGCAGTTCTCCAAGCCCCAACACAGCTCCTCTGGCCCAGGCTACTCTCATCTGTTGCCAGGTCACCAGGACAGCTTCCCAAGTGGTCTCCCAGCCCTCTGTCCCATCCCTGCTGTGGCCAGATTTCTCCAGCACTAATTGGATCATGAGGAGTCCATTCTTAAAATCCTTCAGAGACTGCCTGCTGTCCACAGAAAACCTGAAGGACTCAGCTACTAGCACTTGGAGTACGGCCCCTCCCAGCCTCTGCCCATAGGACACCCTGCTTCTAAATGATGCTCTGACCCATGTACGCTACTCCATCCCCTGAACACATGAAACCCACACCTTGGGTTTGCAGCCATCTCAGCCCCACTCGCTCATCTCCTGTTGGACTAATTCCTCCTCCTTCAAGATTCAGCTTCTTCATCAAATCTCCAGCAACTCTTTCTCATCAATAGCAGATCCCCACCTCCAGGTCGTGACTTGTACTTTCATAATTGAGTGTCCACACTGTATTATAATCTCCAATGT
>PVKS010039099.1:0-17514 GCA_004027875.1 Aplodontia rufa | reverse complement strand
CAGATGTGAACAGGGGAGCCGGCAGGGTTCAGGGGTGGGGGTGGGGGGAGGCCGTGAGGCCAGCCCTGGACGGGGAAAGGCCTGTTTCCCTTCCACAGGGTGAAGGGCCAGGGGGCATGTTCTCTCCCAGAGCTTAGCTGGGAGATGGGATTGAAACCAGAAAGTGGGACACCTCACCTGCTGGAGAGTTCTCAGCTGTGTGTCACTGGGGACTGAACCCATGGCCTTGTACATACTAGACAAGCACTACCTGTGAACTACGTCCTCAGTCCCAGCCCTCATCACTTGTGATGGGCCTGAAAGCCCCAGATATTCACAGTGGCAAATGTTATCCTGCCAAACTAGCGTTCCAAGGAGGGGAAAGAGTCCAGCCTCACTGAGTGGTTGACTTGGAAGTGCTGTCTGAGAAGCGATGGTGAGCGGGTCATGGGGGCCAGGCTGTCAGCGCTTGCTCAGAGCAGTGGACACTGTAGGGGTGCACAGGAGGTTCCAGGCAGTGGGAGTTTGTATGGGTCTTGGGCTCCTGTTGTGGGGCTGGCAGAGTAGTCTCTGGAGGCATAGTCTCCTGTGATGTGGGAGGTGGGGGAGGCCTACAAGGGCACCTTGGGCTCCATGGCTCCACCTGAGAGGAGGAAGTTTCCTTGCCCAGCCCCGGAGCCTCTTTCTCTATGCCAGTCTCAGAGGTGCTATCAAAGGCACAGAGCCCTTCAGGCCAAGCTCGGTCTCCAGCAAAAACCACTGAAAGCACAGGAGTGCTAATGAAGCACAGGAGTAGCAAATGAAAGTAACTCGCTGGTGAAAGTCAGCAGCTGGTGCCACCCAGTGGGCCCAGTGGGCAGTTCTCGCCCAGATCAGTTCCCCATGGGCCTTGGAGGCCACACCTGCTGGGGTCAGCCCGGCCAGGCTCCTGGCCACACCTCTACCCCCTTTGCCCAGTGGCAGGTGTTGTTCCTTCTGGACCCCTGCTGGTTCACTTGGCACCCACTCCTCCCTCCAACCCTCCTTTCTTGGTGTTGGACAGTGAGGCGCAGGGCAGGATGGTGGGAATGGTGCCCTCCAAGATGCTGCCCCCAGGACAGCAGGACAGCAGCACCCAGGCCAGCATTTGCTGACCAACACCTGCCCCAGAGAACGGCAGAGCTTGAGGCCCCCCTGGAGGCCAGCCTTGTCCTCTCCAGAGAGAGTTTGATGGCAGCATGTCCTGCCCTGCCCTGATTCTGCCACCAGACAGCAGGCGCTCCTTCTCCAGCGCGGCTGCCTGTGCTCTCTGAGGATAAAGAGGACAGTGCTGGTGCCCTCAGTTTAGAAACTTGTCACCTGTGGGCAGTAACACGCTTAGAGACAGGGCTGTCCCCAGGGTCAGGGCAGGCCAGGGCTGGCCCAGAGGGTACGGCACAAGGAGAGGAGGGTCTATGGGCAGGTCCTGGCCTGGACCAACTGTGGAGGTAGGGTGCACGTGGTGTGGTGTGTGAAAGTGTTCCCAGACCCTTCCCGGGTCCACACCCAGAGATAGGGGAGCCTCAGGCTCCAGAGAACTGGCTCTGTCTAGCAAGGAGGTCATGGGGGAATGAGAGGGCCCAGGCTGAGCTGGCCAGAGCCTGGGGTACCAGGCAGTGGCTGGGGAAGCAGCCAGCGCAGGTGGGCTGGGCAGGAGGAGGCATGAGGAAAGTGGGGCTGGTTCAACCTAAATATCAGACAGCGTGGATGGCAGCAGCAGCAGCATGGCCCTGGGTGGCCCTCTAGAGGAAGAGGGAGAAGGCTATCCATTCTAGGTGCAGGGGGGCTGAGGAAATAGGAAGGACAGGTCCAGAAGGGCAGCACCCCGGCAGGAAGGGGCAGCTGGTCTTGGACTCGGCACTGGAGCTGGGAAAGGGTCTGGCAGGGTCCTCACTGCTGGAAAGCTGACAGGTGCCCACTCTACCCTGTGAAGAGGCTGAAAGAGGTGCCCCCACCCCTGAGCACCTGGCTTTCCTGGACTGCCATGGGGATAAAGTGACTGGCCACGTCAAGGGGCCACCTGCCTGAGGGACCCCTCAGTGACCAAAGCCAGAGGGAAGCTGTGTCAATGTGTCCTTGGGGTTATGGCAGCTGCAGAATCACAGACATCTGCCAGGTTGACCACAGACCCCCAGCCCAGAGTCCAGCATCCTGGTCTCGTGTGAAGTCTCTGGTACCAAAGGCAGAGATGACCCTGGAGTCACTGAGAGAGTCTGAGGTTCCTGGTATGCTGGCTGAGGATGGTGGGGGTGGGTAGAAATTCTCAAGGTAAAGGTCATCTCTCAGGACGTGCTGAGTGTGACCTGAGCTTCCTTGCTGTTCGCTGAGTCTGGTGAGAATGTGGGTTTCCTCAAGTGCCCCACACCCCAGTGTGGCTCTGTCCCCAGGGACTGTCTCTGAATGTCCTGTGACTCATACCCCATGACCGGGCCATGATGAGAGTGACCAGCCAGGCCCAAAGCAAGAGGAAAAGGAGGAGGGGGCTTAGCGTCCCCAAAGGCCTCCTGGAGGGCAGGGCCCATGGAGGGGCCTGGCTGGTGTCACTTGTTGCCCTCCACCTTCTGGGCTGGATCCAAGGGATGTGTGTGGGGAGGCCGAGGGTCTCGTTGGCGTCTCACCCCCAGGACCAGCAGGAGCCAGCCATCTTGGTTCTGGCTGTGCTGAGCTGAGAGCTGCTGGACAAGCAGCAGGTGCTCTTCTGGGGGTTCCATGAGGACTCCCCACAGGCAAAGCTGGAAGGAGCTTCCTCCCAGGCCTGGCAGATGCGGTGGTGGGCAGAGCGGGTGGTGCCTGCCCTGGGTGTCTGGGACCTGCCTCAGCAGGTTCGGACATTCCTGGGGGCTGATGGTGGAAGGTCGGGCCCCTGCTGGTCTCATAAAGACCCAAGGTCAGCACTGTGCCCCCTGCATGTCTGCAGTCTGGGCCTCTGTGGGGACTGGCTCCTCTTTAGGCTAGGAGCCATGGCCCTGGCAGTTGGGGCTTGTGTCCCCAGGCCTGTCACTGGCTCACAGGTGTGCTAGGTGGACCTGATTTATAGGGCCCTTCACGACTGCTCTTCCCTGCCACCTCTGTCTTCGAAGAGGGGCTGGGCAGGTTGCTTGGAGATGCTTGGAAGCCGCTGTAGGGACAGGGCAACTATGGGATGTGGTATGGTGACAGAGCCTGCTCTAGGTGTCAGGTGTGATCAGGCAGGTGCCAGGACAAGGCCTTCACAGAGGGGTCAGCTCAGCTGCCCAGGCATGGACTTCACAGATCAGAAAATGTGATACTGGGGCCTGACGACAAAGGGCGCTAAACCCAAATTGCCCCATATCATCCAATTACACTGATGTTTCCAGGGCAGTGTGGGGGACCTTGTGGCCTGGTCCTTGAGCATAGGCCTGGCAGTCAGTGCCAGGTGACCCCACTTGTCCTGTTGTGGCCTCAGGATCTGCTCTCCCTCCTTGAGAGGATTTCAGTGGCCCCCAAGGCAGGGACTGGAGGAGGACGAGGGATGCTTCACCTCTGTGCTGGCTGGGTCCCTCCCAGAGGACAGCCTCCTTCCCAAGTCAACCCTAGTGTGGGACCAGATGGCTTTGGGCAGAGCTGGGTGTCCTCTGGGCCTCACTCTCCAGGCCTTGAGGAGGGGGTGTGGCACTAGGAGCCCCTGAAGGGGTCTGTGAGGGGGGAGGGTGTCCCCAGCAGTTGGACACCTGGTGTGGGCTTCCGGCCAGGAGGGGATGGGGGCTTGGGCCTTGCTGCTGGGGACCAAGCTGCAAGAAAGAGCACACACACCCGTGCAGGATGCGGCTTCGTGCCCACCTGTGAGAAACAGGAAGTTCGACCTCGGCAGCATTGAGCTGGGGCCTGCACCAGGTTGCATCTGACCTTAAGTTTGTGGCTGTGGGTCTGGGCTGGCTCCTGGTGGGGAGAGGCCTCAGCTTGAAGGCATTCCCACACAGGGTTACAGCTGGCTTGGCACCCTGGCCTTCCGTTCAACTTCTGGGCGCTGTTTCCCAAATCCCTCAGCAGGCCACCCCACCTGCGGGTGATGAAGGATAGTGCTGTAAACAGTGAGGCCATCACGGCCTTTGGCTGGTGGTGAGAGGCAAGCTGACAGGACCCTCCTGGGCTCAGGTCACCTGGGACCCCCGTGCCCAGCCGGGAGTGCAGAAGGGCGCCTTGGCCCTGTAGCAGCTGCCTGCCCCCGCTGATGTCTTATGAGAGCCCCCACCCCCTTGTTTTCTGGTATCTTTCTCTGTGGTGTATGGTGGGCTTTGATCTTGAGCTCAGGAAGTCCCCAGACTGCACCAGGGAGCCTCAACCACAGACTGGATGCAGACTGCCATTCCCAGCCAGTGAGAGGGGCCACCTGCCTGGCCTGGGTGCAGGCGCCTGAGACAAGCAAGCTGAGGACAGGAGCATTTGCTGTGTGACCCTGGCCTTCCAAGTCCCATGTCCTGTTTGGGGGGCACCACTCTCCTACAGGTCTTTGCAGTGGACAGGCCTGCTTCCACACACAACTCCTGGGCTGCTGTCTAAATGGGCGGGTGGGGTAGGGTATTCTGAAAGCTGCCACAGGATCTGGTGGAAGCCACCCACTTCCTGGGGGGTGGTTGGGTTCTTCCAAAGGGACCCTTTCTCCTGGGTTATCATTGGAGTGGGATACAGGTGGCCTTGGACAGAAAGGTGTCCTCTGGACCATGCTGTCCAGGCCTGGATCACCTTCTCTGGCTTGGAGCGTCTGCCTCCAACCCCCCCCCCCCCCGCCCCTCATGACCCTGGGCTCCTGAGATGCCTGAGTGCTTTAAATAACAGGTGGAGCTCCTGGTGTGTTGGAGGGGAGGTGCCTGAGGTACAGTGGAGGCCTCAGCCTGGAGACCCAGGAGGCCAGGGGAGGCCCAGGCCACTGCCCACCAGAAGCAAGGAGTCTGCCTTCAGTCAGACTGAGGTCAAAGGGCAGGGCCAAGAGGATCAAGGGCTGGGGTCAGGTCTCCTCCTGTGTAGGAGAGCTGAGGGGAGCCTGGCTGGTCAGGGGGAGGGAGGGAGGATGGCAACTGGCACAAGGGACCCTGCCAAAGTGCAAGTGCCCACTCTCCTGCTTGCTGCCTGGGAGGCCTGGGCCTTCTGAGAAGCAGGGTCCACTCCCCTCCAAGCTGCTGGGCTCGAGGCTCTGGGCTTGGCTCACCAGGGGTGAGGCTGGTGACGTGGTATCCCTGTGGACCCTGTTACCAGAATTAACTCCTGCTGCCCACTGCTGGAAGGCCAATATTCAGAGACCTAAGTGGGTTGTAAGGAAATGGGTTTGATCAGGGGCAGGTAGTCTTCAGAGGAGAGTGGCTGTTGCCCCAAAGCTCCATCTCCAGGGGCCCAGGGGACCAAGAGCTTTTAAAGGAGAGGAAAGGAGGAGCAGGGCAGGAAGGCCACGGCTGAGTGGGGCCTTCCTCATCCAGGCCATGTGACTCCAATTTGTTCCCCTCTGGAGGGGATGTGGCTGGACCTGGATTGCAGCTCCTGTGGACAGCCATACCCATAGGACTGGAGACCAAGGGGGACATTACAAAGGTAGAGGGCTGGGGTTCTCTGAACCCAAAGAAAGATCACTCAGCTGTTAACATGATCATTTAGGCAAAGGAGGGGACATGCAAAGGATCAGGAAAACCAGGTTCAGTGACATGACTGACTTCCAGCGACTTAGGAGGCTGATACAGGAGGATCACACGTTTGAGACCAGCCTGGGTAATTTAGTGAGACTCTGTTTCAAAATAAAAAGTAAGAAAGGTCTGGGGGTGTAGCTCAGTGCAGCCCCCCTTCCTTAGCACATGCAAGACCAGGGTTCAATCCTCAGGAAGAAAAGGATGAGGGAGGGGCTGGGCACAGAGAGGGAGGGAAAGTCACTGCCAAGGACAGTCCCCCTCCCTCTGCCCACTGCCACCCCGCTTCCCCCACTCCTCTCCTCACTTCCCTAGTCCCCCTCCCTGCCCATGCCCACCAGCAGCCCCCTAGTACTTCTCCAGCCACCCTCGGCCACGGTGCAAGTCTCCTCCTGTCCTCTGGGTGGCTTACCTAGTAGGCTGCTACAGTACGGAAAGAGACAAAAAAAAAAAAAAGAAAGAAAGAGGAGAGCGGCGGCTCAACAGTACCACAGGTTTATTTGAGAGAAGCCTGTGGAAGGGGGCCCAGTGGAGTCTGGGAACCCCCTGCCGCTTACAGCCTGGGGCAGACAGAGAGGGAATGAAGGGCGAGGGGGCCAAGATGCGAATTTTCTGGTTAAATTGGTGATCCTCTGATAAGGGCCCAAGTCTATAGATTTCAAAACAGTGAGTAGGGGTTTTGCTGCCTGGCTGAGTGGCTTCTGGTAATTTTCCAGATCCATCAGCTAACCTCTTCAATGAGGCAGAAAGGGAAGGAAGGTGGAAAATGAAGGGACTGTGGGGACCCTGCACACACAGCACCTGGCTGGGACACCAGTGGAAGGGCCCTTTGAGGTCTCCACTGAGGTTCCCTGGTGGGAAGGGGTGAGGGGAGCCGGCATCATGGGGTCCCCTGGCCAGTGTGGTGGTGGGGGAATGTGAGTCATGGCCCAGCGCAGATCCTAGACACCTGCTGGTGGTGGCAGTGGGGGAGGGGCCCAGACCCAGCAGGGTGGGGGTGGGGCACCACGGTGGGGGCCTTGAGAACATGGTGGGGTGCTACAGGTCCAGCAGGTTTTCCTGCCCCAACCACAGCAGCCGCTCAAACCACAGCCAGCAGCCAGCCTGCATTGGGCGGACTCAGGCAGCTGTGCATCCTGGGGGAGGAGGAGCCTCCTCTGCAGGGGAAGGGTGCTAGGCTTATTGACAGCCCTGACCCCTTGGCCAGCCATGGGGGTTGTACTGGGCAGAGAATGGGCTGGTGGTGGCTGCATTCCTTCCCCTCCCCATGGATGCCAACAGCTAGCAGAGGCCTGGACCGCCTTCCTCCCTCTTTCCCTCCCCAGCACCCTTGCTTCCCATTGCTAAAAATAATGGGAGGCCACAGTCCTGGGCCAGCCAGACCAGACCAGGGTCACTCGGGCTAAAGGCCTGAAAACTGAAGGCAGCTGGGGGACCCGAACACACCTGTGTTCTACGGGCAGAGACGCCAGCCTACCTAAGCCTGAAATCAGGACTCTGCTGCTTTGTCCTTCATGAAAAGACAACCTGACGCCAGCCCATCAGCCCCTCCTGCCCCCTCTCCTATGCCTGGCTTAGGAGACCACAGCCCCTCCTGACTCCAGCCCATCAGCCCCTCCTGCCCCCTCTCCTATGCCTGCCTTAGGAGACCACTGCCCCTCCATCATAAGTGGGTACTCCCTGGGCCTCACAGAATTGCGGATGCTTCGTGATCCGGGAGTAGCAGCGCATTAGACCGCCGGCTCTGTTTGTTGTGACTTTTGTCTTTTGACAGCACACAAATGGTGGGTGTGGGCACTGTGGGGGTTACTGCTGCTCTGCTGTCTAGGTACCCTTGGCCTGCAGGTTGGCTCTTCTGGGGAGGGGGCAGCAGTGGTGCTGCTCTGGGCCTGCAGGACTGTCAGGACCCCTGGCTCTGCTCCCTCTCCTGGATGTCCCCACAGTCCCCGAATCTGAACTCTGCTCTCCTCATTTCAAGAGCTGAGCCTCAATGTTGGCCTCAGCCCCTGCCCGGTCCAATACTGCACACCACCCTTCGCCTGCATGTCCAGAGCTGGCCATTCTCGCCGTACCCTCAGCTGGCATTGTCCTGGGCAAAATCACTGCCCAACGCCACCCTATCCCCAGACAGAGGGACCCTGTGATTTCTGTCAGTTCTTCCTGCTTCCCCTTTCCCTCCTCCTTTCATGCCTCCTCCCCTTCCTGCACTCAGGCTCATCCTCCAGCCAGCTCCACAAACACCCAGAACCTCAACCCCTGTGCTGTCTGGAACAGGGATGGTAGACTGGGTTGAGCAGTGTCCCCAAAAGCTCATGTCCATGCAGAAGTTGGGCATGTAACTTGTTTGGAGACAGGGTCTTGGCAAATGTCACTGGATCAAGATTGGCCTCTTTATGTGAAGAGACCCGTTTAGACACAGAGCTAGACATGGAGAAGCCGTGTGGAGATGGGGTGCACAGCTGCTAGGTGTGGGGAGAGCCTGCCATAAACTCTCGCCACTGCCTCCAGGACGAGCCCACCTGGCTGGCACCTCCACTTGGCCCTCAGCCTCCAGAATGGTGTGGTCTATTTCATGGTCATGGGAATTAGAGCTGGCCCAGGGTGGACATATGCCTGATGAGAATCTCAAAACACAATGTTCTGGAATCCCTGCATCTATGAAGAGTGATGCCACGTGCTGTATCCTCAGATAACCTGCACTTTGGTCTGAAGGGTGCATCTTAGCTGAGGTAGTATCTTTTTTTTTTTCATTTTTGTACTGGAGATTGAGTCTAGAGACACTCCACCCCTGAGCCACATGCCCAGTCCTTTTTATTGTTTCTTTTGAGACCAAATCTTGCTAAATTGCTGAGGCTGGTTTTAAACTTGCAATTCTCCTGCCTCAACCTTTTGAGTTGCTAGCATTACAGGTGTGTACCACCGCACCTGGCTATCCCCCTTTTCAGTTCCACAAATGGACTCTTCTCTGCCTTTTCTGGGTTTCTGCATAGATCTCTGGGATGCCCAGAACAGCAGTTCCTGAGGTCATAGGCTACTGGGCAGCCTGGGAAGGGACCAAGGGATTGGCAGTGCACAGCTCTCAGATAGAAGGCCATTATTCCTTGAGAGTGAGCAGAGCCCAGGATGGGTCTGGGGACTCACTTCTGTCCACGCCACACTCTGGGGCTTTGGGCTGGAGCAGGACCCCAGCACCCAGACATGAGGAGAACAGGGGCAGAGGGCCAGTCCCTCCCGTGGTGGTAGCTAGGTGAGGCTGTGAGCCTCGGGCTGGGTCCCAGGCACAGGCCCTCCGAAACCTCCAGGATAACCTAAGCCCTCACTGACCTGACGTCCGTCGGCCGGGGTGGAGTTTATGAAGAGCTGTGCGCGGCTCACTCTTTGCTTTTTCCCTTGTCAGTGGGACACTCACCCATGACCGCTCTGGTTGAAGTGCACCAGCCTTCTGTGTCAGCTGCAGCCAGGCAACGCCCTGGGCTGTGGAGCCCTTCCAGCTCCTTGGCTCCTCGCTCTCTGCTCAGGACCTGATGAAGCAAAGGACCATGGGACAGGTTTCCTGCCTGCCAGGGGCCCGCTGCACCCAGGGTGGAATTCCCTGGCTCCTTAGGGTCTCCGCTGATATCGGGACCATGCTCTCGTCCCGCAGAGCCAAATAATGTACGTCGTAGAACACCGAGGCATGCATAGCAGGCAAGTTTATCTAGGAAATCAAGCGAGCAGTGAGAATAACCAGGCTTAGCTATGAAAAGGACAGGCGCAGACTTCTCCCAGGGGAGAAGGGAGCCAAGGGCCCCCTCCTAATGTGGAGTCCTTTTGTTCCATCTAGAGGACCCTTTCCCCTTCGCCACTTTCTACAGACCCTTTCTGTGCACAGCTCAAAGAAGGCACCCTGCCAACAGGTGAGGTCAGCGGACACATGCTCACAAGTTACTGCCTGTGACCTTGGGCCTGGACATTGAACCATAGTGTGTTTGGCCTTGACTAATCATGGGAAAGCTGCCTCCCAGCCTTGGCCCCCCAGAAGTCCTGGTGAGGGAGCCCAACTGTACAACAAGCACTTTAATTAGCAGATGTCTGCGTCTGAGCCACCATTAGCCAATTTCCTTCTTATCGACCTTTATCATTCCATTTACACTGACTTCCCGACTTTGTTTCCCTGCCTCATTAGCCCTCTGATGAAGGAAGTCTTCACTGCTATAAATGGGGAAATTGGGCGATGACCATTCTTAGCTGCTTCCCGCTGAGGTGGCATGGGGAAAGCAATTTGGGCTTCCCTGTAAGAATATTTAGGTCAATGAAGGGACTGAAGGGATGTGTGATGACAGTCATCTGGAGTGCTTGTGGGTGGCTCCATCTTTATCACCTTCTGGAGTTTAACAGATTTTAACCCAGAATGTATCAGCCAAACTAAGATATAAAAAATTAATGCTAGAATGAAAATTAACATTGAGCCAGGTTAATTAAGATTCACTATTTGAATTTTCAAAGGCAAATAAGTATTGTGATTGAAAGTTTGGGGGGTATACAGAAAAAGGCATCTAATATAATTATACCAGCAAACACAGAAACATGTAATTAAGAAGATTTGTAGGTCTCAAATTGACTTAGAGAAAAACTATGACTTCTGCAAGTCTTTTGTGGTAGTAATCAGGCTCTTCTGTCTAAGAAATTTTCTTTATAGCTTCCAGCTTTACTTACTTTTGGTGGGGTTGGCACAAGTTTACATCTTAAGTTACATTAAAAGAATCATTTTCTTTTCTTTTAAATACCCATTGTGTGGCTGTGCTTAGGTTATAATTCTCCTGCCAGGAGTTTAAGACCAGGTTGGTCAAAATTGGTGTTGTTCCAATTTGTTATTATTAAAGCAAAGAGTCAGCTGAGATTCCCTAGGTGTCACTCTTAGGGATTCTGAGAAGCTTAGTACCTCTAGTTTCTTTCTTTCTTTCTTTCTTTCTTTCTTTCTTTCTTTCTTTCTTTCTTTCTTTCTTTCTTTAAGATGGATAGATAGAGAATCAATTTTTACTGAGTTTTTCACATGGCTTTCATTGCTCTGACACTTAGTTGTGTACATAGGTGCTGGGTGGAATCTGTGTACTCCCACATGCCAGGCAAGCAAACCACTGAGCCAACGCTCCAGCCTCGAGTTTAACTTTTAAAGTGAAGTTTAGAATCCAGAATCCACATTGTACAGTAACAATAATCACAGGTCTGCAAGGGTCAGCAGTGCTAGCAAAAATCAAAGAAGAACTTTAAATGTTATACATTTAGAAAACAGTGCTACTTGTCAGAAACAGACTTAGTCAAGGCAAACAGATAAGACAGGTCTTTAAACAGCAGTGTATCCCTTCTATATCAGATATGGTGTGTAAAAGAGAGCATGTATTGTGGTATTGCCAGTAAACCTACACAGTCTTTTGTTTTATAAACCTTTATATAACACTTAGAAAAGGTTCAGAGAAGTGTAGTTTTCAGATGTATCCATATCGCTGGTCCTACATATTTTAAGGTGTTAATTATATTGCAGTGACCCAAAATAACAGTTGTTATGTCTACCCAGCTGTGAAGTAATCCTTTAAAAGACTTTAAAACAGATATAAACCCTAATTTTTAAGGTATAGCTTTCCCAAGTGATAAAACCCAACAGTCACAAGAAAATTACCTTGTTAGATAACGGCAGATCAGTGTTTTGAGAAACCCTTGTTACCTTTAACATATAGAGAATTAGATTCTGATTTATAGCAGTACATTAATATTTGATCTTAGGAGAAACCTTGACAACTTCAGCTGACTGTATTAATTACAGCTAACTTAATCACACACAGACTTTTAAGATTAATGCTTCTCAAACCTTCTGTAACTTCAACACTCTATAACTTGTTTACCTTACCACATAAAATGCTTTCTTTGAAACTCAGAAGCATTTCTTTCTTTTTTAGTGTCCATAGTACAATACATTTTCATACAGCGCTCCTATCTCTTTTTTGTTATTCTTTTTTAAATTTACCTTTTACTTCTCTTAATAAGAAAAAAGTTTGTGTTGTTTATAGTACTTCAATTGACACACTGCTGAAACCTTTGTACTCATTTGTTAATTGAAATATACCTGTTGGAGGGGCTGGAGCCGTGGCTCGGGGTTCAGGGCACTTGCCTGTAATGCATGAGGATGTGGATTCGAACTCTAGCACCATGTATACAACGAAGTGTTGGAGCAATAAAAGCCACTAAAACTAAATAAAACTAATGAAAACTAAATAAAATTGATTCTCTTTCTCTCGCACACACTATCCCTTTCTCTTTAAAAAAAAAAAAAAAAAGAAATATACCTGTTAGAATTTTAACTCTTAGGGCTGGAGTGATGGCTCAGCAGTTATGGTGCTTGCCTGGCAACTTCAAGGATGCAGATGTGTACCCCAGCACCATGTATAAAATGAAGTGTCACAGCAGCGAAGGCCACATGAAAAACTAAATAACTAAATCAAATTGTTTCTCTTTCTCTATCACTGTCCCTCTTTCTTAAAAAAATTTTTAACTCTTAGTAACCTTGTTCTTAGAGAAGACCCAGAGACAAAGCAATCCTAAGCAACCTTTCTCATTTACCAATTTTTATTTTTTAATTTATTTTAAGAGAGAGAGAAAAAGAAAGAATTAATTTTATTTATTGTTTCACGTGGCTTTCATTGCTCTGACACTTTGTTGTGTAGGTGGTGCTGGGGTTTGAACCTGCATCCTCATGCATGCCAGGCAAGCACTGTAACCATTGAGCCACCGCTCCAGCCCCTAATCTACCAATTTTTAAAAGCAAATTTAATAATCTCAATATGCCACCTTATAGAATTTAAGAAGCCAAGTACTTGAATTTATATTTAGCAGTTGATATCTTAGCATTTTCAATTTTGTAAATTAATCAGAGGTCTCCCTTAACAAACTCCTTTATTAAGATTAATTCCATTTATGAAAACCAAGCTATCAGGAAGGCATAGTCAACAGTGTAAGTCATCTTTTTCCTGATGAAGTAAAAACCTAGAAGCAATGGAAATTATGCTTTAAATATTTATAGAAACCAACATTTTTATTGGCCAGCCACCTGGAAAAATATGAGGGTCAATAATTTCAAAGACATCTTTATCAACTTACATTAATCCTTTTTGCTAAAACTTTAAGTCATGTGAACTGAAAAGGAGTGTGAATTCTTTAATTAAATTTACAAGTACTCATTTTTATAAGCCAATCAGTGTGTAACAACATAAAACAGAAACTGAAGGAGCCTATTCTGGATTTTTATATTATGATCTAGATACAGGGCAGGCCTGCACAGCTGGAACTGTTAGGTGGTGTAGTCTAGCCATCACAAAAAGGCACTGAATCAACAGTTCAGGTGGCCACTTGCCTTTTGTGGAGGTCAGAGTCATCACAACGATCACTAAGCTTAATTTATTTTTTCCTTAGGACTCTGTAAAGGGAGATCTGTTTTCCAGTGTATCTGGGAGTTAACTCTTGAAAAATTGGCCTTTGAATAAAAGCAGGAAATAAACCCAGAGGATTAAAACAAAACAAAACAAAACCCAGTTAGATAATATAGGACTAATTGGAACAAAATGTATTCGTTTAGGTGCTAGGGTCAAATGTGAGCTCAAACAAAACAGAAGTTTAAAAATAGCAATAATAAAAATGCCACTACTATAATTACTCTAGAGAAGAAGGGTGCAGAAGAGATTTCTCTGAGCAGAGTGCGCTCTTAAAAGCAGATTAGAGTCACCCCAGAAGTTTCAAGAATGTGGGTACTCATGAAGTCCTCAGGAAAAGAATTTCTAAGAAAAAGAGAACTTGTACATTAGGGACCTTTTTACTTCTCCCCCTTAGTATGGACAGTGAAAGCCACAGAGGGGAGGGGGAGTGGAAGACACGGCTCTCAGGAGTAGGCGTTGCGGAGTTTTGACCTTGCTAAAGATTGAACACTGAAAGTTTTTTTTTTAAAGAAAGAGGGAGAGAGAGAGAGTGAGTGAGAGAAAAAAAGAGAGAATCAATCTTATTTAGCCTTTCATCTGGCCTTTGCTGCTGATACACAGTTGTGTACACGGTGCTGGGTGACCAACCCGCGTCCTTACGCATGACAGGCAAGCACCAAAACCACTGAGCCACGGCTCCAGCCCCTGAAAGATTTTTTAATGCAGGTGTTTTAAGCCCAATTGAAACAAAGGTACTTTATTTTTCCCTTTTGCAAAACCATTTATAGTTAATGTTTCCCTTCAGAGATCAATTTTATTTCACAGCTTATAATCAGGTCAGGTTTGGATACAGAAAATTATCAGGTGTTCTTCCTTTTGTAGAACAAGCTAAAGAGAATGAGTGTCCAGGGATCAGATTTGTCTAAGAACAAAAAAAGAGGATATTCTGAGCGCATGGGCTGAGTGACCGTCTTCAGGATGCAGGTCAGATAAAGCTCCCAACTAAGAGAGAGATGAAGAGAGACTGTAAATTCCTGCCTTAGGATCTGTCCTACCGAGGTGGTGAGGAGGGACCAACTCCTCCTCCATTCTGAGCTTCCAACAGGCAAGCAGAGCCTGCCCTCAACCTTCCAGACTTTTCTAGCCAGCCCAAACTGCTGCATTGCTGGCATGGTGTCCCTGAGTCTCTTGAGTGGCCATGACTCAAGGACTCACCCTGGAAGTTCCCACACCAATGGCTCACACATAGAAGCCTTCTGAAGCCATTGGGAACTTGATCTCTTATGACCCACAAGAAGTTGTAATTCTATGGACAGGTGTGTCTTCTCTGAGTGTCTGTGGGCCAGATTCCAAATATGATGTCTCACAATAGAGAAGCAGTCTGTGGTAGAATATATAGCCTGGTTTGCAGGAGTTAAAGGCTGGAAACGGAGAGGTAATTGTCCAAACTGTCGTCAGCCAAGAGAACTTGCAGAGGGCAGGAAGGAATTGAAAGCTTAATATCCCTTTCCTTGGAGAAACGTAAGGGAGCCAATGATCCTGGGGGTGCTGAGATGGAGACTGATTGGGAAGCCCTGTCCTCTTGTAAGTCTCTTTCCTACGCAAAAACAACAATGGTCCTGCAAGGTCACCATACGTGAAGAGGGGATTTAAGCCCTTCCTTATAAATCACTCCCTATGAAATGTCCCACCCTTAACAGCTAGAGTTTGAGAGTGAGGGAAGGAGGTGCTCGGGAGGAATGAGCAGACAGGAAAGGCACAGCTGCCTCAACCAGAGGTGTGAGGTACTAGGGCTTTCCCTCAGCACTGCCCAATCAACTGATCACCATAGGGTACCCAGAAAGCTGTTAGGAGAGGAGCTCCAGAGAGCTCAGCATCCCGCAATCAACTGATCACCACAGGGTACCCAGAAAGCTGTTAGGAGAGGAGCTCCAGAGAGCTCAGCATCCCGCAATCATAGGGTACCCAGAAAGCTGTTAGGAGAGGAGCTCCAGGGAGCTCAGCATCCTGCAATCAACTGATCACCATAGGGTACCCAGAAAGCTGTTAGGAGAGGAGCTCCAGGGAGCTCAGCATCCCGCAACCAACTGATCACCGTAGGGTACCCAGAGACCTGTCGGGAGAGGTGGTCTGGGGAGAAGCCTTAGGTCGACCGGGAAATAACCCCACCCAGAACTTCACAGCTGCCTTGTTCCTTCACTCAACTTCCATATCCAAGGCTAACCAGGATCAGCCACTGTCTACTGATGCCAGTCACACTCTGAGCCAGGACAGAAAAGTAGGAACTGACCTTTACAGAGCCCGACATGCCTGGCCTGGGGATCAGGAACTATATAAAGCCATGAAATCTGTCACCTGAGATGTAAGACTGCCAGTTGTTCTGACTGCATTTAAGGGACTGTCGGGTGGCCAGAATTGTTCTCCAGAGATAAGCAGAAAGATGCAAGGTGCAGGGCAGTGCTTCCCCCATTCAGTTGATCTTATCTTTTCATCTCTCATCTTATCTTGAGCCCCACGTTGGGCACCAAAATGGTACTGTGTTGGTACTGGGGCCGGGTTCTTGTTCCACAGAATCAAAGAATGAATGAGCACCACCTGTTGTTCTGTTTTGTCAGAAACGGACTTCTCACGTCTGCCTCTGATTTCCTTTCTTTGCAACCCACTGGTGTCCTTGTGTTTAAAGTGTGTGTCTCGTAACCACATATCATTAATCTTCTGGGTTGGTGGTGGAGTCAGCCCATTGGCTTTGATTGTGAGAGTGCTTACCGTCATCTTGATGAGAGTAAATGGAGCACTGCTATTAGGACTTGCACATGCTGCTGGGACCTTCTTTGTCATCTGATTTCATGCCTCTGTTCACTCCATAGAGTTTACATTTACCCTTTTCCTTTCTGTGTCACAGTACCTGTGTTTCTCCTGGTTTAAAAGTGGTGCAGCTCTGTTCTGTTTCTTACTGCAACTACCTTCCAGCCTCACCCTGCCCGTCTGTCCAGTGATTTCCCAACCTTATCTTGGTCTAAGTCTTCTTGCTGCTGTGAAAAATATCTCAGCATGTGGTCACTCCCCTTTCTCTCCACAACGTGTTGGTGTGATCCAGAATGTTCTAGATTGTTATGTAGGTTGTATGTGGGTTTTAGATCATGCATTTCTTCTGTCTTTTTTCCTGGTGAAAAATGGGCTGCATCTGATTGCTTCTTCCTTCTCTGTAAGGACTCTGCATTGGGTCTCGTTCTCCAACAGAGCTCAGGCCAACTCTCAGCCGTGTGTGCTAGATTTCAGGTGCCTGAGAATCTCTGTCCCATGCTTACTGTATGACTTAGCTGTGGCGTCCAGGACCGTAGGTCTTTTGGTCCATGCTGGAGCGTGTGATCCTGCATCCTCCTGAATTCTAGTTGTGGAGAAGTGCTCTTCCTGTTTAAATGTCCTCTTGGCTTGCGCGTTCGTCTCATCCTGTGTGGCTGCCCCCGGCGTGAGCTCTCCCAGTCCTCTCATTCTGGGGGTTCTGCCGTGGTGTCTCACCTGAGTGAGGTATGCTGGCCTTCCTTCTCTGTCTCCTTCTGGGAGGCATCCCCTCTGGGACCAGCCCCCTCCCTAGCAATGGCCTTCCTGCCACCATTTCAGCAGGTCAGTGATAGTCAGTCCTCATGGTCCCCTCAGGGACGTCCGTGACGCTTTGCTGCTGCTCTGCACTTGCTCCTGTGGGCCTCATCCAGGACAGGGCCCTCCCTCAGGTCACTTGCTATTGGACCACGAGCCTTGCAAGTCTGGTCCAGGGATGGGTGGGCACCCAAGGAGAAGGCAGGGGTGAGGCCCTGGGTCCCTCAGAGCCCTCTGCCCATTTTGCCGACCCCTCTCCATTGGCTGCTGTCCTTGGCCACATCCTTGTGAGGGAAGCTGAGCTTTAGAAGGAGGAGTAGACTGACAGCCTCAGGCTTTGGGGTGAGTGCCCCTTCTCCAAGTCTAGGAGCCCCCTAGCGGCTCCCAAAGCTTTAGCCCAGGGGCTGGTGGGGCTCTGCCCACAAGCCGAGTCCTGTGAGCATGGCTTGCCTGCCTTCCCGCTGTTGTGGCGAACTTCCCTGTGGCAGGGCTGACGAGCTCTGCTTTGTGCTGATGTGTGCTGAGGGCCACACCTGGCTCGTTTCTCCTCTCGGAACCCTTCTGTTGCCTGCTGCCCATTTTACAGAGGAGCCCAGGTGCTGAGGGGCTCCGTGGAAGAGGTAGAGGGAGGAGCCAGGGCTCAGACCATTCTCTTGTCAGGAGAGGAGTAAGGCAGGTGTGCACTTTTACTTGTAGTGTTCTGCGAGGGGCCAGGTGCTCCTGAGCCTGGTTGGGCAGGGGGACACAGCAGGAGGGCTCAGAGTTGCTTTCCAACCCATGACAGTCTCCACATGAACAGAGGCAGAAATGAACAGGGAGCTGAGGAGAGCTGTGTGTGCACAGGT
>PVKS010039098.1:0-17517 GCA_004027875.1 Aplodontia rufa | reverse complement strand
TCTCCACACTGCTTTCCAGAGGGGCTGTACCAGTCTGCAGCTCCACCAACAGTGTGTTAGTGTGCCTGTCTCTCCACAGCCCCTCCTGACTGGTGTAAGGTGATATCTTAATGTGGTTTTCATTTGCATTTCTCTGATTACTAGAGATTTAGAGCACTTTCTCATGTATTCATTGGCTTGATCAGTGTCCTCTGGAGAGAAGTTTCTATTTAGCTCTTTGGCCATTTATTAATTGGGCTGTTAGTGTTTTTGTAGTTGAGATTTTTGAGGATTTTGTAGATTCTGGATATGAGACCCTTGTCAGAGGAATTATAGCCCATGATTCTTTCCATTTCCGTAGGAAGCCTCTTGACTCTTGATTGTTTCCTTGGCAGTACAAAAGCTTTTTAGCTTTATGGCATCCCATTCACTGATTTTTTGACTTTACTTCCTTCACTTTTGGAGACACATTGAGAAAGTCTTTGCCTACTCCCAAATGTTGTAGTGTTGGGCCTACTTTGTCTTCTATCAGTTGCAGCGTAGCTGGTTTAATGCCTAGCTCCTTGATCCATTTTGATTTGATTCTTGTGCAAGGAGAAAGATATGGGTCTAATTTCAATTTTCTGCAAGAGGATGACCAGTTTGTCCAGCACCATTTGTGGAAGAGGCTGTCACTTCTCCATGTAATATTTTGTCCCCCTTTGTCAAAAATCAGATGTTTAAAGATTTGACGATTTGTTTCAGGGTCTTCTAGATAGGAAAGAAGACCAATGGAATAGGATAGAAGACCCCGAAACAAATCCTTAAATTGATTTTTAACAGAAGAAAAAAAATAACTGTAGAATGTAAGGAGTCAAATCAGATGTTTTTATATGGTGTTTAGACATTTTTTATTATCCTTTTTTTGTAGGTATGTGAGGAGATACAGAGATATTATATGACTTGCTTGTAGTTAAGTAGTAGATTACTGTTGATTTAGTCTAGACCCCGATTTCTCAACTCTTTGCCTGATAGTGTTTTGATTATGATGGTTGTTGAGAACTTTAGAGTCAGGCAGGTAGACATGTGAATTGTGACTCTGCTGCACTTCAGTAAGGTATGTGACCTTAGGCATATTTTTTGAAATTTTGTTTTTTATGTATTTTTTTATCTTTCAACATTGCTCAGCCTATTTTCTTATCCATTGAGGATCATAATATTAACAAATGAGGATTGACTAAGGCACACATTACATGTATGATAAATGTTAGTTCTTCTATCCTTGTGGGTGGATGTCAGAAGTTATTATGGTAATTCAGTAAAGGTTAAGCAAACATATTTTAAACTCAGCTGAATCAAGCAATTATATAGGAATAGGGGATAGAATAAATTTTCCTATAAGGCAAACCATTTAAGAAACCTCTAATATGTGAATATTATGTGGAGTGGTGATATGAGTATGTAGCAAAAAGGTTTAACTAGAGTTCTAAACATGTGGTTAGCAAGTATTCACTGAATGTTTGGTATGTTGTAAACACTGGGGATATAGTGATGAAGCATACCCTGATTTAAGGACGTGGAAGATAAATAAGTGGTTAATTTGATTTGTGCTTCTGGTAAGGTATGAGCAGGTACTATGGGGAGAATATAAGGGAGAATCTAATTTAGCCCGAAGGACTCAGAAATGGAGCTTCCTAGTGGAAGTGTCAATTGAGCAAAGTCTCAAAGATGTGTTAATTTGGGGCCAAGGGGGAGAAGGGCTGCACAGCATTCAAAGCAGAGGGAATACATGTACGAAGGAGTAGAAGTGTGGCAGCTTGAGGGGGCACTGCCTGAGGTACATAACTTTATATGAGGAGAAACTGGGGAGGTAAGCTTTGTCTTCTCAGAAGTTGGAAGGTTATACAAGGCTAAAACCTTAAGGAGTCACTAAAAGATTGTAAGTGAAAGAAATTCAATATTGAATTGATATTTTATTAAGACTACTTTCTGTTAGTACATGGAGGTTTAACTAGAGAGATGTTGTTAGTCAAGGTTCATTTCAATGCACAGGAAGCAAATAATTTGAAGCAACTTAAGTTAAAGGAAAAATAATTTATAATGACTGCATAGGAGTATCTCAGGGATCTTAGGGCCTCTGGGCTTCAGAATGGACTGGAATGCTGAATAGGAACTCCTTTCTTGGCTTTTCTTTGATCTGTATATCTGTCTCATTTTTTTTCCCTTTTCTTCTTTGTGCTTCTTTGTTCACATGGTGTAATATTGTCTTCTTACAGTTGTTTAAAGTTACAATATCAGGCATATTCCAAGGCTGCCTTGTGAATGTTTTTAAGTCCCAGTTCCACACTTTTCTGAGGGAAACTCACTGTTTTGCTTGTAGGGGGTGTCCTCTGCCCTGTTTTGATTCCAGTCAGATGTGCTGTTATAAACTTGACCAGTCCCTGTGTTTGTGGTGCTGGTGGCTGCGGTGGGGTGGGGTGGGGTGGGGTGGTTATGTTCTGAAGAAAATGGGAGGGCCATGAGTGACATAGACACCACAAAAGGTATTTTACAGAGAGTAAAAGTAGAGCAGGGGCTGGCACTTAAATCTAGGCATTAAGCATTGAGAGCATGAGCTATGGTTGGTTAGGTGAAATGTAGAAAGAAAAGAGAAAATGAATTTGGTACCTTGAGAAGGAGGTTTTTGAGAAGGAAGGAATCTACATTTTAGATTTTTATTACTTAGAACCTGGAGAAGAAACATTGAGGAGGATTGAGTTTTAGGGCAAAGATGCTGAATTTGGCTTGGACACTATATTTGTCCCCATGGAATAGTAAGTGTTGATTTCAGTAGATGCTTGAATGTACGAGTTAGAGTTCAGGAGTGAAAAATTTCTGCCGAGACTTAGAAATTATCTGGGTAGATTTAGCAGTAAACGCTATGACTCTAGATAAAGTCACCTGTGATGAGAAGAGTGTCAGTGGCAAATAGAGGTCAGGGACCACCAATATATATCCTGGGGGTGAAAGAAGAGAAGTTTATTCAGTGGCCAATCTGTGACAGGAGACAAGGAGCGAGCATGGAATTCAGCACTATAAAAGAATGTGTTTAAATTATGCTAAAACGCTCAAAGATAAAATAGAGTCCATGGCTTAGTAGTTAGTAGCAGTGTGTATTAAGTACTTTCTATTTTTACTTATTTCTCACAGTCATTCTACTGTTTATTATCCCACTTTATAGGTCGGGCAACTTTTTAGGCAACGAGAAATTATGTAGCGTGTGTACAATTTTGTGGCTCTAAGTGATAGAGTTAGGATTTGAACTCATATAGGGTAGGTTTTGTTTTTGTTTTTTTTTTAAAGACAGAGAGGGATAGTGAGAGAGGGAAAGAGAGAATCAATTTTATTTAGTTTTTCATGTGGCTTTCATTGTTCTGAGACTTCATTGTGTATGTGGTGCTGGGATTTGAACCTGCATCGTCTCACATGCCAGGCAAGTGCCATAACCTCTGAGCTACCACTCCAACCTCAAGGGCTAGGTTTTAAGAGTCCTCTCTTAATGGCTGTGCCTAAATGCCTTCAAAAAATTATGGGATATTCTGATTTAACTAGTTAGTATAAAATGTGTTACTAAAATCATTATGGTAGTGAAGGGCAAACTTTTATGTATAAGAACTGTTTTCTGTATCATTTACATTTTGAAGAGGTTATTATTCTGGTTTTAAAAAAGATAAATATTTCAGAGATGGTGACATTTTGACTCTTTATTACTGATATAATGTTGTTACATTAGCACAGTTACCTAAATATTCTAGATAATTTTTTGGGGGGGAGTACTTGGGAAACCAGAGGCACTTTACCACTGAGCCACATCCCAGCCGTTGTATTTTTTATTTTGAGACAGTGTCTCACAAAGTTGGTTTGGACCTCACTCAATTGCTGAGGCTCAACTTGAACTTGAGATCTTCCAGCTTCAGTCTGTTGGGAACATGAGGCCCAGCTGGCTTGTAAAAGAATTGGTGGTAAACAACTCTAAGGGGTTCAACTGGTTTGTAATTACCAAATTGCCTGACCGCATGACTAAGCTATTCGGCCACTCATTTGTTACAATTGGAGAAAGGTGTTTGCAACTGTACCCTATTGGCTGTTGTAATGGATAAATAGAGTAGCAGCTAGTCAGGTAAGAGGAAGCAGCCAAAGGAAAAGCAGCCAGAGAAGCAGCAGCCTAAGAGGAAGCAGCCAAAGAGAAAGCATAGAGCCAGAGAAGAAGGCAGCCAGGAGGAGAGCAGCCCTGTCCTGAAGGAAGAAAGCAGAGAAGACGCATAGAACTGGAGAGATCAGCAGAGACGTCAGAGAACAGCAGGGGTAGAAGATGCAGGTCCTGTGTTCCAGCCACTGGCGTTCACCCCCTTGTTCCCAGCTCCCCAACCCTTCCTAACTCAGCCCCTGGGAGGATGGCCCAGGGCTGGGTCGTTCTGCCCGTTCCTCGCTCTGGAGTGCAGCAGGGAGTGACTCCTTGCCCCATCCCCTTCCTAACTAGGCTCCTCGGAGGACAGCCCAGGCTTGCTGGGTCGTTCTGCCCGTTCTTCGCTTTGGAGCGCAGCGGGGAGCGACTCCTTGCCCCATCCCTGTCCTAACTAGGCCCCTAGGAGGATGGCCCAGGCTCGCTAGGTCGTTCTGCCCGCTCCTCGCTCAGGAACACTGCGGGGAGCGACTCCTCTCCCCCGTCCCCAGCCCTGTCCTGTCGGTGCCCGGTTCCCAGTGTCCTGCTGGCCCCCAGGGAACGGCTAAGGTCCGCCGAGGTCGTTCCACCCGCTCCCCGCTCCAGAACCCTGCGGGGAGCGACACAGTCTTTCAAGTTGCTGGGGTTACAGTTACTATACCTGGCTCTGGATTAAAAAAAAATTTTTAACAGCAAAATATTTATTAAAAATTTATAAAAGTGCTAAGAACAAATAATATCTTATAATTTTTTCTTTAAAAATTTTAATTTGATGGTAATAGAGAAACAGTTGAGGGGAAAACATTTGTGTAAAAATACAAGTGTGGGGGTTAGGGATTTAGCCCAGTGGCAGAGCGCTTGCCTAGCACGTGCAAGGCTCTGAGCTCGGTCCTTAGCCCTAGGGAAAAAAAAAAATACAAGTGTGGTGTGCTTTTACCCTGCAATGTTATCATGATCAGCAGGATTTAAAATGAAATTTTTATAATAATCACAGGCTGCTAAAGATTATTGACATATAATTTATCAAGTTTTGTTATGGAGGTTGATATGTTTGGAGCATCTCACCCAGCTGGTGGAAAAGGAATCTAAGAATGCCCTATATCTATACCTCAGTTTGGAGCTGTCAGGTCCTCTTAACGCTCTGAATATAACAGTGGTGTGCAGACTAACTCTTCATTTTATCACTTTTGAACTTTAGGAAGTTACTTAAATTTCCTAAGCTTGAATTCTCTATTATAAAATGGGAATATTTATAGTTCCTACGCCATAGGGTTCTTGTAAGGATTAAATGAGATATTGGGAGTAAAGTTATTAGCATGGTGAGTGAGAAATAGTAGGTTCTCAGTGAGTATTAGTTGAGTTTATTATTCTTATTTACAATCATGTTCATGATGCATGCATTTGAACGAAAGTACTAATGTAGAGGGAAATCTATGCTGTTTCTATAATGATTATTTGCATTAGCTTAAGCTAAAATAAATGATCTGTGCTAGATGCTTCAGAGGATTCAGAGATGAATAGGATATACTTTCTGACATCAAGGACTTAGGTGTTTGAAATTGGAATAATTCTATATATAGTGATTTTTGAAAGCAGTAACTTCTAAAATTTTAAATTTTGACAAGGTTTAGGAATAAATTCAGGTGAAACATTTATTTTTTTTTGAAAGTATGGTTTTAACACTTTAAAACCTTCTTAGAACTTCTTAAATATTCTTTGACTTGTGAATTTTGTTCATTCCAGCCAGCACCTAACCAGGTCACTTTTCATCTGCCCCTTCATCGTTACTATGCTATGTTTTTGAGTAAGGTAAGACTATCATTAAATAAATTTTAATTGTTATTTTTTATTTTGGGAAAAATATCAAAAAACTAACTTTCTTATAATTTTTAGGCTGTAAAATGTCAAGAACTAGATTTGGATTCTGTTTTACCAGATCAGGAGATGTTAATGAAACTAATGATTCACCCACTCCAAATTCAAGTATGTATTAAGTTTTAAAAGAGCTTTGAATTGGATTCTTTCATTAAATAATTCTTCCCTTATTTTATTAGTGTGCCTTTATCATTGTCTATATAGCCAACATGTTTGAAAATTGAAAAAAAATTGAGTTCTTGTATTTTTGCCTGATAATGTTTAGGTGTTTTTTGTTTATTTGTTAGTTTTTTCTTTGAGATGTAGCTTTAATTTCCTCAGGTTCTTTTTCACTATGTTTATCTATTGGGGAATTTAAACACATTTAGCGCTGTTTAGGAGTCAGGAGACTCTTTGAATTCTAGCTTTGGGACTTCCAACATTTTATTTTCCTCATAGTTTGGGGTAATTTCCTCATTGGCCCTCAATTTTCTCATCTGTTATGTGAGAAGAGAAAGAAAGACTATGATTTTCTGGGACAATCTTTTATATACATAAGAGGGACTTGGACTTCAATTTATTTTTCCTAGCCATTATAGATTGTTGATCATTGAATTTCAACTCTAGGGGTTAGGAACAGGTGTAAAAGATAAAGTTGCTATTGATTAGTTTTAGTAGATACTGGAAATACATGAAGAATTTAATATAAGTAAGAATTTATTCTAATGGGATTTTTTTTAAACCTCCAGTTATTTGGAAGACAAATTATTTAGATTAAAGGTTGAGTTAGGTTCAATTAAAGATGTAGGTTGCATTCATTGATTTTTGAGCAGTCAACGTTTATGTTCATTTCATTGTGTTTTTTTGAGCATTATGATGTGTACTTTTTTTTTTTGAGGGGAAAAATAAAGTGAAAATGAGCATTACTTCCTCATGAAAGATTTCAGGGAAATGATTATGAATGTATCTAAAAGTCATGCTGGAACATTAACCCACATATAAGCTTCAAAAGAGATGGCTATATGAAGCATAAGCATTATTTGAAAAATTTAAAAATATGTACTTGAACTGAATATCTTTTTATCCAACAACCTTTTTTTAGGTTTGTTTTCGTTTTCTGGCAGTACTGAAGATTGAACCCAGGGCCTTGCACATTCTAGTCAAGCTCTCTACCACTGAGTTGCATCTCCAGCCCTTAAACTGAATATCTTTAACATTAGACAGAATACCAGGTTTTTATTATAATTAAGTCAAAATATTTGAGAATGATTATTTAATATAAATGATTTTATAAAGATTGGATTTAGATGATTTATTCTCTACTTTATTTACTTTTTTTTAAAATCAGGCAAGTCTTGCGGAAATCCACAGCAATATGTGGGTACGAAATGGTCTGCAAATCAAAGGACAAGCCATGACCTATGTCCAGTCTCATTTTTGTAATTCCATGATAGATCCTGACATTTACTTATTACAGGTAAGCCAACTTGATAATACAGATGTTGTCTTTTGAAGTGCTACTTTGGCCTGTGGGATTTTAATTTGTAAAGGTAATAGAGTAATGACATAGGTCAGTACCAATGAAAGAAGTTATTATTTATATTTTCAAGGAATATTATACCACCATATCACGTTGGGCCACAAAGGGAAGCATCAGGCTTTGGTCAGGAAGCAGAAGCAGGAGCATGAAAACGTAGGCCAGTGCCTTTGTTTTGGTTTCTGCAGGAAAAACAAGGCAGGGCCTCGGAAACAGTTTAGACTTGGTTAGTTTGAATAATCCTGGTGAACTTTGTAGCACATGGGCTGTACTTGGCTGTATGTACTCAGCTCTGGGTTGATTTAGGGGAAATACTGGCTTGTAGTGTGCATTAGGTAGGATGGGTAGGTTGGCTTATAAGAGGTTTATGTTCCCAGGTACAGTTTTAATATGTTTAGGAGCTATCGATTTTAGGGAGGGGCAATCTCTTCCAGTTCAGTAATGCCCCTTACCCCACGATGTGAAAACATCATCAGATACAGGGAAACAATGATTAAGAAGTAAAACAGAATATTGATATACAAAGTTATATTTTTCTTTTTTTTTAAAGGTTTGTGCTTCTAGGCTTGACCCAGATTATTTTATATCATCTGTCTTTGAACGGTAAGCATAATTTTATAAAGGAAATGTTTGGAATATAGGTAAATTTTGTTTTAACTTCTAAAAATATATCCCAAATACTTGTTCTTACAGATTTAAGGTGGTAGATTTATTGACAATGGCATCACAACATCAAAATACAGTACTTGATGCAGAGCATGAAAGATCGATGCTAGAAGGCGCTCTTACGTTTCTTGTGATTCTTTTGAGTCTTCGTTTGCATTTAGGTAAAAAAACTACTGATACTAATAATACTTAAATATTAACTATTCTCTTCCCTTTTCTCCCTTCTCCCTGTAGTAATAACTAGCTTATGGAAAAAGGAGAGGATATAGATATGTTTAAACATGATTTCAAACTCTTGATATGCTGTACAATTGGTATGTCTTTTAGAATAGCCTTTAAAAAATTCCTTTGCTTTTGCAAATAACAGGGTAGTTAAAACTGCCGTTAAATTTGGGGCATTATGTCCTTTTTTCTTTAATTTGAAGCATCTCATTTGGTGAAACAGCTGGGTAAAATATTGGTAACTACTATCTTTATAATTTACGTTGAGATTTATTAATTGTACTTTTAATAATTATAGGAATGTCGGATGATGAGATTCTCAGGGCAGAGATGGTAGCCCAGCTGTGTATGAATGACAGGACACATAGTTCATTGCTGGACCTCATATCCTTTTAAAAGTTTAAAGTTCTGTTAGTTGTATCTAAAATAAAAAAATGATTTTTAAGATTTAACGATGTATCAGTTTTTAATTAAAAATGCTTTTCTGAAGTTGAAAAATAATATAGAAAAAGAAGAATGGCTTTTATTTGCTCAAGTGTGTGTTCAGGGCTGGTAACGGGTATTTTTAACCTGTTATTGTCAGAAGGCTTTCCTTAGTCTTCAAGGTAGACATCAGGGCTAATAAGTTCTGAAGTCTCTTGGAATTAACATTGTAGAACAGTGTTAGTAAAAGGAAGCTGGATATTTTAAAAAAGGTAGCTAGCTAGGTCTACTTCACCTATGTAGCCCGGTTGGAATTCTAGGTAACAGTGTTATTCCTTATAATTATTATTACCATGGTTTTAAACATTCTGAGGATTTTTTGTTAGAATTCAGTCTTGAAAAGGCAAACAAATTTTCAAGTTTGTAGATTATTGTCTGCAAACCAGAAATTTATTATTTTTTGCGTAGGACTGAACAAAAAATGAGTACTTTTTGAAAGTTAATTAACATTTAGACAAAGACAATAATGTTATTTTGTGTTGAAAATATTTGACTGATTTCAGAATTATGTATCTTTGAACTTGGGAGAATTAACTAAAAATTTGGCTATGTGAAATAACTTCTTAAAATGCTTATTTGACTACCTATTTCACAAGCAGCATCAATTTGATAGAGTTTAATGATTTCATTCAGCCATTATAGACTGTGTATGAGTGTTAACTCAGTGAAAACATTCTCTGTGACTTTGAATTTAAGAATTATATAACAATGTGAAAAAAGGAGAGAATCTTAGTGTTTTGCTGCTTTCCTTCTCTGCTTGTAAATTGCTTTGCATCTTTTTACTTCGGGAAATTTTTGTGTTTTTTGTAAACATGATCTTTTTGCTCATCCAAACTTTAGCTAATGTTTAACAGATTATATTTTTCTAAGGAAAGGTACAACATTTGCAAAATGATGAAAATGGTGCTCGATTGAATTTTTTCCCTGAAATTTGATTAATTTATTTGGGTGGAAATATACATGGAAACTACTTTCTCATACAGTTTACTAGTTGGGTCCTACATTTAAAAAGAAATCCATATTAATAAAACGTTATTATTGCACTGTTATATAGCCCTCTTGTGGCCAACCTTATATGTTGCAGCCAGTTATTCCCAATTGTAGTAAAATCAATTAGAAAACTAGAGTATTTTGGAAAGGCTATCAAGCTTGCTTATTCTGATGATTTTTTTTCTTGACACATACATCATATTCCAGAAAATCCCAACCCCAAAAGTGGCATTATTCCAGGCAGTTATAGCTTCGAATCAGTTTTATCAGCTGTAGCTGATTTTAAGGCTCCTGTTTTTGAACCTGGAGGTTCTATGCAACAAGGCATGTATACGCCCAAAGGTATGTTTATGTAATAAGTTCTGTCTAATATATTTATATATATAAATTCTTTCAGCTATCAGTTCTATGAAGATAAATTCTTTCATGTACTGAAAATATGTTCATCTTTTATTTATTTAGTTTTGATTTTCTTCTCTCAGCTTTCTTACAAAATTTGTATAACAAGTAATACTGCTTCTTCCATTTAGTCCATTTATTTTAAATCTTTGGTTTTATGTTATAGATTTCTTAGATGACTTTTAAATTAGAAAAGAAACTTTAGATATGAATTGTTTTTATAAGTGACCATAACTATAAATGAACCAGAAATTATAAAACAAAATATATATTTAAAAACATGGTGAATATATTTTCTCTCTAAATTTTATTTTGCAACAGTTCTCACCTCCCAATTTTTAGTTTGAAACAGTTCAGATTAAAGTTTATATAGAATGCTGATATCATTTGCAATTTGAACCTATATAAATACAAAGACACTTTTTCAGTGTTTGATTTTCTAAGGTTTTCCCCCTAGTTTCACAGATGATGTGCTTGAAGAGAGCCAGACAGGTGAAGTTTTGATTTAGTTTTTATTTTTTTAAACTTTCAGATTTTTGCTTAAGTTAAAATTTTGAGTGGAGTAGTAGTTTTGTGCCCCTTTACATTTTTTTCTATATGAAATACCAAATCTTTGAAGTTTTATATAGTATATACTGAGTTTGGCAAAGCATAGCAGAAAATCCTTTATATGTGAAATTTTTCAGAGAATTCACAAAAAGCAAGAAAAACATTTGTCTCTGGTTGGAATGTATTCCATTAAAGGAAAAGCAATATTTTCTATAAAACGCTCTGTGAACACACATTTAGGTGAGCTTAGTAAAGTGATGCCCTGGTGTAGAGCAATGCTTATGAAAGTGCACCGTGAAGATTGTGTCTGCCCCCCTTACTTGCAGCCTTGGTTAAAGACACAGGTTCCTGTACCTCATCCCTTATCCACTCCCATCAAAATCTCTGGGGAAGTAACCTGTGAAACTGCTTTTTAAATATGCTCTGTAGATGATTGTTAAACCCAGTTAAGTTTGAGACAAATTAGGGACAATGGTTAACAGTTTCTTGTGCTAGAAAGTTGAAATTACTGTAAGCTTTTTATAATGTTTTCAGATATTAAGAATTGATGGAGGGGTGGGGATTTAGCTTAGTGGCAGAGCACTTGCCTAGCATGTGCAAGGCCCTGAGTTTGGTCCTCAGCCCTGGAAAAAAGAAAAAGAATTTTGATGGATAGGATGAAAGGAAAAACCTTAACCTAGGAAAAGAGATACTCTTAAAGAAATGATTTCCTAAATTATTTTTTTCTTCAGGGAATTAACTTTGTTTTTTAAACTTCACCTCATCCTAAATATGATTATTAGGTCTTAGGTATTTATTGGCAATTTACACTTTTGGTATACACTTTAAAATAATTATGTAATTATTAAAATAAACACTTCTATACTCTTAAAATCATCTTATATCCTATCAGTAGTATACATAAACCACATGGGATATTGGTTGATAATTATACAGAAGGTAAGGAGAACAATTATTAATTTTAGCAAAGGGACAAAGTCTTTTATAAACAACAACAATAACAAAAAAGGTTATAAAATGAGACTATTGAAACTCGACAGCTCATTAATTTTTTAATCTGGTTTTCATCTTTGGACACTTTTAAAGGTCTTTTTTTCTAATAGGCATCTTACCACCACCACCAATGAACTAAACTTTTATGGTGGAGCATTGTTGTATCGCAAAACTTTTGGTCATTAGTGTTTATAGAACTTAAGAGAACATTCATGATGCTAAAATTGTGATTTTTAACTGAGAAAGCTATAACATCAAGTTTATTAAGGCAAATCTAATAAAATTGAACTATTTCATTTCTTGAATTTAGAATATACTTAACAAATGTAATAAGTCATTAGAAATTGAATTTGCTCCTGTGAAGTCAGTGTTCTGTTTCTACTTTCTTTTGAATAATAGCTGAAGTCTGGGATGAGGAGTTTGACCCTGTCATGGTCATTCTTCGAACAGTTTACCGTAGAGATGTGCAGTCTGCAATGGACAGATACACAGCATTGTAAGTCCATCATACT
Organism: Aplodontia rufa; assembly: GCA_004027875.1. Lineage (NCBI taxonomy): Eukaryota > Metazoa > Chordata > Mammalia > Rodentia > Aplodontiidae > Aplodontia > Aplodontia rufa. The sequence goes on along the minus strand of PVKS010039098.1, from coordinate 5,153 downwards.
GATTAGTTTCACAATGGAAAATTTTGTGTTTATATGGAAAAATTTTAGTTATAACCCATATGATGTGCTGTCATTAAAGTATACTTTTAAATCTAAGAGGAGAAAATATTTCAAGATTTTCAAAAATCAAGGAGATTGAGATTATGTTCTCAAGATCTTAATCAAAAATTTGATTTTAATCTATTAAATTTATAGAACATGATTACTAAATAAAAATGTTAAATATTTAGTTGCTATTTGGGTCAGTCGAATTTGAGGCTTGGTTTTGTGCTTTTCTACTTTTGAACCAGTAGAGGAGGCACGAGTTAAGAAAATAAAATTGATATCAGATATGATGATTAGTGTCTATAAAATGGGTGAAAATGTGTACTTGACAACTGAGAAAATAGACAAAGCAAAATGAATTTTATTTATAGATTTTTAAAATAAAATTTTAAAATGTTGATGTCTGCAGAAAGTAAAAATTTTGAAGGATATCTTTTTAATGATGTTTTGGTATTGTACTTCATTGTAAATTGTAGACTTTTTAATGTAGCATTTCCACCTTGTTTTAAATCTTAATAGTTAATATTATGTTGCTCAATATCCATGTCTTTTATTTGTGCTTTTCTAAAGCTTAAGTTAAACATTATTAAAAACCAAGTTTAGAATTATGCAGATGTCTTTGATCTTGAGGAAATATCCAGATAACTATCAAAGTGTAATTATAGATATTACATATAATTGAAACTTCTCCTTTGCCAAGACCTGCAGGAATAAATGTGTGTTGAGTTTAAGATCCATCACAGGCAACTATCTGAAGAAAATGTGTAGTGTGGAATTTTAATACGCTCCCGTTCCCCCCATACAAAGTAAGAAAAAAAAAACCAAACAAATCAGAAACAACACCCAGTTAAGCCATTAGCATCTCTCTCTGCCTTTTTCTAAAAACCCTTAGGGAAATAGTCTGAGGTTCTTCCTTCTCTGCTTTCTTATCTACCTATTTTTATTCTTTTCATATGGTTTGATAATAATCTATTTGCTTGTAGGCTTTTACTAAATTTTTAGCTCTTTGAGGGAAGATATGTCAGCATTGGCACAAAGTAGGCATTCAAAATATATTTGTTGAGTGAAATAAGTTTGAATAGTATGTGAAGTGAACACATAAATAGAAATATACAGGAAATTTGATATCTCTTTTACTTTTAACTAATAGAAATTTGGACCAGGTTTGGACTGAAATTTCCAGAGCTAAGAAGGAGTTATTAAATTATTAGTGTAAAAAAGTTTTAAAAGGGAAATTTTATTTAATAGTACCCATTTATGTATTGTTTATTATATGCCAGGCACTCTGAAAGGAAAACAGTTGTATCTTTGTATTTCACTTAGCAACTTCTCATTTCTTTCTTTCTTTCGTTTAGAGTAGTATTTCTTAACTAGGGGCAATTTTTGTCTCTCAGGAAGCACTGCGATTGCCTGAAGACTGACAGGGTTGTTGCTGGCATGTGGTAGAAACTAGCTCTGTCCCACAATCAATAACTACTTTGCCTTTTATATAATTAGTATCGGTGTTGAGTTTCTTGGTTTAGATACATACTGTGTTTGGAGGAATCCTGTGCTTTCTAATCTGTTTTGTGTTATCACTTTTTAAGATCTATGTTATATTTTGATTTATATGTACCTTACATAATCAGATGAAAACATGTCCCCAAAACTGTTTGTACCTTTTTTTCTGTTTTGCTCTGTGTGATTCTTAATTCTCTCAGTTCCTTCTGTTAGACGTTTGAGTTCCTGTTCAGTTTTTTTTGGGGGGAGGGGTCTTGGGGGTAAATCTAATTTTCAGAATTTATATATATATTATTTCATTAGAAGCTTGTTTGTTCAATAAATAAATTTCTGAATAAATAAAAAAGAAATGCTATTTCTTAGCAGTTTGAATGTTTTTTTAAAAGAAGCATATACTAAAATCATTAATACCAGATGACAAAATGTACTCTTTAGCTGCAAACTATACAAAGGTTTTACCATTTTTTTGTAAATTAATCTTTGAAATTCTACATGACAACTGTTATATTCATCTGATAACACTTTGTTTACATAAAAAATATATCTATGAAGAAATATATTCCTTTCTGTGTAGAATTTGAATTTTTAAAAATTCATTTTTTATGTGAAAAGATACATTTGTCTTTTGTGGGATATTTTTATTTGTATATATTTTTATTGTTGTAATTCACATTAAAACACACTTAAAGTGGGGATGTAGCTCAATGTTAGAGTGCTTGTCTAGCACGTGTGAGTTCCTGGATTCAATTCCTGGCACCACCAAAAAAATAAAGACCGGGGATGTGGCTCATTGGTAAAGATTCCCTGGGTTCAGTTTCTTGAATAATATTATTATTATTAATAATAATCATACTTAAGATAGTCCTAAACTGTATTGTCTTATTGACTATTCATCTTTGAATTTCAAGGGACAAAAAGTTGCTTAACTGGCTTTACTGATTGAGGTTCTCTTTTATTTATTTGCAAGAATATAATAGTAAAACCTTTTAAAGATTACTAAAAATGGTTGGGTAAATTAAAACTTTTGTATTCTCAGAATGTATAGCTTCTTTGTGGTAGGCACTTTGTAGGTTTTCAGTAAATATTTGTTAAATGCACAAAAGGTAAATTTCTTTTTGTGCTGAGAGTGAAAATAAACCATTTGCTTTATGTGATATTTATATGTTTGGAATCTTGGATCTTATTGTTGGGAAAGGCCTTTATGACTTAGTGCAGATTCCATGGAAGTGTTTTGTGGGGCTTCACTAAAAAAGCAGTGGGACATTAGCAAGCTCATCCTGCTTTTCTCATTCCTTCCCTTTAATGGACAGTTGAACTCTTAAAATAAAACATAAACAGGATGACAAAAAACATCAACAAAGCAAACAAACAAATGGAAAATTATCCATTCATTGTTTTATTTTATGAGGACATTGCAGCCCAGAGAAGCTCAAAGAAATATGTTCATTAATGGCAGTGTTAGAAGTATGGTCTAGGCCTTTTCCAAAAGACAAAAGTGGTTTTATACAGGAACTGTTTTAAATTCAACTGGAAAGTAAATTTTTTATATTAGAATTTCTTTTGATTCCCATCTCTCATCTTGAAGGTTAATGGCTGCTGCCTCATGCTTGAAAGTATGATGTATGACTTCATATATATCATTTTTGTCTCTAACTGGTCAATAATTAGATGTTGGTTTGAGTCACCTAAAATTTTTTTTCCTGTCATGTAGCATATCATTTGCATTATTCCATTAAAGCTTTTGAAAAGAGCAGTCAAAATGATGTATTGCAGTGGAACAAGTATATAATCTTTATGTTTTAACTATTTATCTAGGTGCTGCATATTTAGGGGCTAGTGCTTAAAGCAAACAAAGAAACAAAATAAAAACTGAGAACTGCTTTTCTATGCCACATGAAATACAGTAGTTGGTCATTTCATTGTGGGGTATTTGAATTGTTTTAAAAATTTTCCTTACATTTGAACATTGTAGGTGTAGAAAGCATTTATTTTTAAAGGAAAGTTAATTTTTTTCATCCATTTTATGAGCCGTAGATGTAATTGATTTCTTTGGTATGTTAATGATAGTTTTTTAAAAGGTTTTTCTTCTACCTTCAAAATGTTTCTTTTCTCTAGGATATATTATGTATTGTTTGCTCTCTAGCTTCCATGTGAGAAGCATTCTTTGGATGTTTGTAATTCTGGCTCTGAATATTGAGTTCTTTGTTTGTGCTGGTAAAACTTGTAGATGCTAAACTTTAATTTAGGATGATTTAGTTATGCAGGTTTCTTGAGATGCCTTAGGTTTGTCTCTTTAGATCTTCTTGTTCTGGTCAGGTTTTTCAGAGAAATGCTTAAAATATTTCCCCGAAGGTCATGCATGGTTTGGCTGCCTCTATTCTGTGCACTGAATGGGAGGCAAGGCTTTATGGGCTCTGAATCAAATATACATGCTATGATTTTAATCTTCCATCTTCATACCTGTGCTTGGTGTTTTATTCTCTTCAGACAAGTCCTGTGGGAAGAATTCTGTTGCAGGGCAGTGGCAATTTTCATCCAGCTCTCCTTATTTTCGTCCTTTAGCTCCCCATCTGGAGTTTGTGAGGTACCAGGTGGTGATGATGCTTTCTTTGCCCATTTTTAAATTTAACTTTTTATTATGGAGACTTAAGAACCCTTTATATATATATATATTCTGAATACTAAATTTACCAGTTGTGTATGATTTACAGCTATTTCCTACCATTCTGTGTACTGACGTTATATTTACTTTAGAGTGTTCTAAGAAGCCCCAGGGTTTTGGGTTTTTTTTTGGGTGGGGGGTTACAGGGGATGGACCCCAGGTACTTACCCACTGAGTCACATCCCCAGCCCTCTATATATGTTTTCTTTGTTTTCTTTTCTTTCTTTCTCTATCTCTCTCACTCTAAGAGAGAGGGAGAGAGTGAGAGAGGGAAAGACAGATTCAGTTTTATTTATTTTTTCAACTGGCCTTTGCTTTCCCAACACTTGGTTGTGTAATATGGTACTGGGATTCGAACCTGCATCCTCACACATGGCCAGGCAAGCACCATAACCCCTGAGCCACCCCTCCAGCCCCTCCTCCATCATTTTTATTTTTTTTATTTTGAGACAGGGTTTCACTAAGTTGCTTAGGATCTCACTGAGTTGCTGAGGCTGGCCTGGAACTTGCAGTCCTCCTGCCTCAACTGGGTTTAGAGGCATGTACCACCTTGCCCAGCTATTTTTTTCTTTTGTTGCTAGTGTTTTTTGTTGTTTAATCCAAGATCACAAAGACTTAATCCAGTGTTTTTCTCAAAGAGGGTTTTTGTTTTGTTTTTTTTTTTAAAGAGAGAAGGACAGTGAGAGTGAGAGACAGAGAGAATCGATTTTTATTGAGTTTTTTCACGTGGCTTTCGTTGCTCCAACACTTAGTTGTGTACATGGGTGCTGGGGCTTGAGCCTGTGTACTTGCGCATGCCAGGCAAGTGCCATAACCGCCAAGCCACCACTCCAGCCCCCATCATTTGTCTTAAATGATTAAAAATTTTACTTAACGATTACAAATATTGCCTGCTTTTTTATCCCTATTGCTTCTTATTCTTGATTAGTTTATTAGGTTTGTTTTA